>JARQOD010000354.1:0-162620 GCA_033576555.1 Oophaga sylvatica
AAATGGGGTCACTTGTGGGGGTTTTCCACTGTTTAGGCTCATCTGGGGCACTGCAAACGGAACATGACTCCCACCAACGTCTGCATTCCAAAACGTTATTACTTCCTTTCCAAGCCCTGCTGTGCGCCAAAACAGTTTTCCCCCCCCACATATTTGGTATCAGCGTACTCAGGACAAATTGGACAACAACTTTTGGGGTCCAATTTCCTTGTGAAAAATCAAAAATTTGGGACTAAAAAATCATTTTTGTGGAAAATTGTTTTTTTTTTTTTTCACACCCAGGCATTATAAACTTTTGTGAAACACTTGGGGGTTCAAAGTGCTCACAGCGGATCTAGATAAGTTCCATAGGTGGTCTAGTTTCCAAAATGGTGTTACTTGTGGGGGGTTTCCACTGTTTAGGCGCATCAGGGGCTCTCCAAACGCGACATGGTGTCCAATCTCAATTCCAGCCAATTTTGGTTTGAAAAAGTCAAACGGTGCTGCTTCCATTCCAAGCCCTGCCGTGCGCCCAAACAGTGGTCCCCCCCCATATATGGGGTATCAGCATACTCAGGACAAATTGTACAACAACTTTTGTTGTCCAATTTCTCCTGTTACCCTTGTGAAAATAAAAAATTGGGGACTAAACGATCAGGTTTGTGGAAAAAATATGATTTTTTATTTTCACGCCCGGGCGTTATAAACTTCTGTGAAGCACTTGGGGCTTCAAAGTGCTCACCACACATCTAGATAAGTTCCTTAGGGGGTCTAGTTTCCAAAATGGGGTCACTTGTGGGGGGTTTCCACTGTTTAGACACATCAGGGCCTCTACAAATGCGACATGGCGTCCAGCCAATTCCGCGTTGAAAAAGTCAAACGGAGCTCCTTCCCTTGCGACCTCTGCCGTGCGCCCAAAAAGTGGTTTACCCCAACATATGGGGTATCGGCATGCTCAGGACAAATTGCACAAAAACTTTTGGGGTCTTGTTACCCTTGGGAAAATAAAAATTGGGGTGAAAAGATCATTTTTGTGGAAAAAATATGATTTTTTATTTTCACGGCTCTACGTTATAAACTTGTGTGAATCATTTGGAGGTTCAAAGTGCTCACCACACATCTAGATAAGTTCCTTAGGGGGTCTAGTTTCCAAAATGGGGTCACTTGTTGGGGGTTTCCACTGTTTAGGCACATCAGGGGCTCTCTAAACGCGACATGGCATCCAGCCAATTCTGCGTTGAAAAAGTCAAACAGCGCTCCTTCCCTTGCGACCTCTGCCGTGCGCCCAAAAAGTGGTTTACCCCACATATGGGGTATCAGCATGCTCAGGACAAATTGCACAAAAACTTTTGCGGTCTTATTACCCTTGGGAAATTAAAAATTGGGGTGAAAAGATCATTTTTGTGGAAAAATTTTTTTTTTTTTTCACGGCTCTAGGTTATAAACTTGTGTGAAGCACTTGGAGGTTCAAAGTTCTCACCACACATCTAGATAAGTTCCTTAAGGGGTCTTGTATCCAAAATTGGGTCACTTGTGGGGTGTTTCCACTGTTTAGGCACATCAGGGGCTATCTAAACGCGACATGGCATTCAGCCAATTCTGAGTTGAAAAAGTCAAACGGCGCTCCTTCCCTTGCGACCTCTGCCACGCGCCCAAAAAGTGGTTTACCCCACATATGGGGTATCGAAGTATTCAGAAGAAATTGCACAACAAATTTTGTGGTTCATTTTTTCTTTTAACACTTGTGAAAATAAAAAAACTTGGTTCCGAAGTAAAGCTTTTGCAAAAAAAGTTAAATGTCAATTTTTTCCTTCCACATTGCTTCAGCTCCTGTGAAGCACTTGAAGGGTTAATAAACTTCTTGAATGTGGTTTTGAGCACCTTGAGGGGTGCAGTTTTTAGAATGGTGTCACTTTTGGGTATTTTCTATCATATAGACCCCTCAAAGTGACTTCAAATGTGATGTGGTCCCTAAAAAAAAAATGGTGTTGTAAAAATGAGAAATCGCTGGTCAACTTTTAACCCTTATAACTTCGTAACAAAAAAAAATTTTGGTCCCAAAATTGTGCTGATGTAAAGTAGACATGTGGGAAATGTTATTTATTAAGAAATTTGTGTGACATATCTCTCTGATTTAAGGGCATAAAAATTTAAAGTTTGAAAATTGTTAAATTTTCAACATTTTCGCCATATTTCCGTTTTTTTCATAAATAAACACAAGTCATATCAAAGAAATTTTACCACTAACGTGAAGTACAATATGTCACGAAAAAACAATCTCAGAATCAGCGGGATTCGTTAAAGCGTTCCAGAGTTATAACCTCATAAAGTGACAGTGGTCAGAATTGTAAAAATTGGCCCGGTCATTAAGCTGCAAAATGGCTCTGTCCTTAAGGGATTAATCTTCTTCTTAAACTTCTTGCTATTCATGTTTTTGTTTACATTACTCATATTGTTATTATTAAACTAATTAATCTTCTTCATATTCAAATTCTTCATCTTCTTCCTCTTCATCTTCTTCATCATATTCTTATTTGTGACAGAGATTCCTGTACTTGTAATCTGTAAAAGTATGAATTGTTCATCCTTCCGTTCTTGCTGTCACAAAAGATTTAAATTACAACAGTATTTGTCCGTGTTCAGTTTAGCCTGCAGCAGCAGCAGGCATTTTCCAGGGGCACCACGAGGAGGAACGGACTCACCCCCATACACTGCTTAGTCTTCTTCTGCTTAGAATTTAGAGCATATATTTTGCTCTTCATTTTGGTCTTATACTTCATGTTCTTCTGCTTTTTGATCTTCTGCTTATTGTTCTTCTGTCTCTTGTTCTGTATCTTGTAGTTTGTCTTAACCTTCTTTGTCCTGTTGGTGATCTTCTTCTGGGTAATCTTTTATTTTTTCTTTGTGATGGTGTTCAGGCTGGTTGGCTTCATGCTCGTCGTCCTTGTTGTCGTCATCTTCTTCTGGGTGGTCTTTAAGGTCGTCTAATTTCCGAGAACCAGCTGACGTTACTGGAACCCTGACGGGTATCAGATGGAGCAAGAGACAATGGAAGTAACGAGGACCAGCTGACTGTGCTGGAACCCGGAGGGGCAGCAGAAGGAAAAGAGGCAATGTCACAACCGAGTACCAGCTGACGTTACTGTGACACGGTTACTAAGCAGGAGGTACCTGTGCTCCAAAGCACTACCAAGGACCAGCAGACGTTGGTGGAACTCGGATACGGAGATGGAGGCACCTAGGCCAAAGGCACTGGGGAGAACCAGTTGACGGTACTGGACCCCGGACGGGTAGCAGAAGGAAAAGAGGCAATGTCACAACCGAGTACCAGCTGACGTTACTGTGACACGGTTACTAAGCAGGAGGTACCTGTGCTCCAAAGCACTACCAAGGACCAGCAGACGTTGGTGGAACTCGGATACGGAGATGGAGGCACCTAGGCCAAAGGCACTGGGGAGAACCAGTTGACGGTACTGGACCCCGGACGGGTAGCAGAAGGAAAAGAGGCAATGTCACAACCGAGTACCAGCTGACGTTACTGTGACACGGTTACTAAGCAGGAGGTACCTGTGCTCCAAAGCACTACCAAGGACCAGCAGACGTTAGTGGAACTCGGATACGGAGATGGAGGCACCTAGGCCAAAGGCACTGGGGAGAACCAGTTGACGGTACTGGACCCCAGACGGGTAGCAGAACGCACCCATGAAAATGTAATTAAAACAGAACAAAGTGATGTTGCCACCACAAAAAAGCGATCAAGGGTTGCTTATATGAGAAAATACAAAACTTTATTGAAGCATGACATGTGTATACAATAAAAATATGTTAAGGTACAGGCAGGGACAGCAAGTATCAGTGCAGGGTGCCCACACAACCTAAAAGGGAAGGTAGGCGGACCGGTCCCAGATCACATGACAATATTATTAAAAACTAAGCAGCACTACAAAAGCAGTGTGTATATAGTTCTCATGACACATAAGAAAAATCATCATCTAAATCTATTGGGAAAAAGAAATGCATAGCACGGGAAATCTAGTGTCAGAATGGTACTGTTGCCGCGGTCACTAGAAAGGACCATATGATCAATGTCAGGTACTGCGGTAGAAATGGGTGGAAACAAACACCAGAACATATGCAAGACAAGCGAAATATGTGTAGTGAGACCTGTGGGCAAAATGCTACCACAGCGTCGGTAAATTACCTCAATTGTCTGGTGTTGGTCTGAGAGCTGGGACCGGTGCGTCTGCCCCGACGCACGTTTCGGAATGAGATCCTTCGTCAGGGGGCGTGGTGATGGAGGAAACCGGAAAGTTTAAAAAGGGGGATGAAG
Source organism: Oophaga sylvatica (assembly GCA_033576555.1). Classification (NCBI taxonomy): domain Eukaryota; kingdom Metazoa; phylum Chordata; class Amphibia; order Anura; family Dendrobatidae; genus Oophaga; species Oophaga sylvatica. Next base: position 4,310 of record JARQOD010000354.1, read on the forward strand.
CGGATGTGGCGTTACGTGGACCGGAAGTGACGCCTGCTGTTGCCGTGACAACTCACTATGCAGTGCGGCGCCAGCGTCATGCAGGGGGCAGGCCGACATGTGGATTGTCATGACTACCAGAAGCATAAAGACGCCAGAAGCCGCACCGCAAGTGAGGCACAGCACAGAGGCGTGCAGGTCCACAATTAAAATACAAGCAACAAGATGTAAGCAATGTGCAGAAAAGAGTAAAAGTGTCAGAATATGTTGGTTTGAAAAGGTAAGGTGGTGATTACTTCATGAACAGTACAAGTACCTATATGTATAAATACTTTAAGTTCAAAAAGAAATATAATCATATGTATCATACAAGCAACTAATACAAACAATGATATGAATATCATAATAATAAATCGAAACATAATCATTATTAAATGCCAAGTGGCCAATACTAGTGCTCACAATACAAATAAAGATTACATGAAAAGCAAAATAAGGTGAAAATAAATAGCTGAAAATAATGCAAAGAAAAAATACAAAACATAATGGATATGTATATATATCCACATAATGCAAACAAAATAAGAAAAGAAAAAAGAAAAAAGAAACAAGAAGAAATTAATAAATTAAGGCATCATGATATTCATTGAAGTATGTCCTGTTGCAGTTAGAACCACCAAAGGAAGACACCGATCATATTCGAACGACATGGTTAAATAACCTGGTGAACATAAAAAAGAAAGTTAAAACCGGTTTAAATGAAACCCTCCTAGAGTAGTGGGAACACCCACAGAGACACAGAAACACAGCAGGGCAGCAATCACAAGAAGGGAGCGAAATTCAAATTCTCATTAAGTCCTGATGGATGGACTGTGTTGAGAGTCCAAATCCACCGTGACTCCATTTGTGCTAGTCGTTGGGAGACATTGCTCCCCGGATCCCTAAGTCCACACAGTCAATACCTCTGACTCTGAGCCCCTTACTTTGGCAGTTGTGGTGTATTTTAAAATGCTTGGGAATAGTCTTAAGCATAGATATGTCCACTTCATTTACAGCTGCCTCAATGCCCAAAACGTGCTCCCTGATCCGTATTTTTAGTTGGCGTGTGGTAAGTCCTACGTAGATCAGGGAGCACGGGCATGTGGCATAATATATCACTGCTTTGGTGGTGCACGAGATATTACTTTTGATCTTAAGGGATTTCGTACCAGTGGAGTTGGTGAAGGAGTCAGCACGGTCCATGTTTACACATGCAACACATCGTCCGCAGGGAAAAGAACCCATGCGGGCGCTGTGTGCACTCAGAAAAGTAGTTGACGGATTTCCCACATAGTGGCTTCTAGTCAAGTAGCCAAGTAGGTTTTTGGCTCGTCTATATGTAATAAGAGGCCTCTTGGGGATAACCTTAGATAGTATGGAGTCCGTTTTCAGAATAGGCCAAGCTCTGGTTAGTATTTGTCTGATTTGTTCAGACTGGGAATGAAAAGATGTCACAAATCGTATGGGTTCCATTTTGGGGCTATCATCTTGGGGCTTGTAGAGCAAAGAGTTCCTAAGACTATGTTTTGCCCTATTATATGCTTTTTTTACTGCCCTCCTACTATAGCCTCCCTCATAGAACCTCTCCTTCATGCTTGCAGCTTGAATTTCAAATTCATTATCCGTTGAGCAAATTCTGCGCAGACGCAGAAATTGCCCCACTGGAATGGAACGGGTCATATGTTGTGGGTGGGCAGAGGAGGCATGTAAGAGTACATTGGTGGCAGTAGGTTTCCTAAATATCGTAGTCTGGATATTCTGATCTGTATCTCTCCTCAATGTTACATCTAAAAATTCAATTTTATTAGGATCAAAATTGAAAGTAAGCTTGATGTTACGGTCGTTGCTGTTCAGGCATCCAAAGAAAGTAACTAATGAGTCTGAATCACCTGCCCAGATCAGCAGAATGTCATCTATGTACCGCGTCCAAAGGAGGACGCGATCCATAGATACCTGCTGATCTGAGAGGAGGAGGTCCCTCTCCCACAGACCCAGGAACAGATTAGCATAGGAGGGCGCAAAGGCCGCTCCCATGGCTGTTCCCTGGGTCTGCAGGAAAAAGGACCCCTTGAATACAAAGAAATTATGGGTTAATGTAAACTCCAATAATTCCAAAAGGAATGACCTCATATCTGAAGAGAACTGAGAAGCACCAAGAAAAAATTCAATGGCAAGTAAGCCGTCGGTGTGTTTAATACTTGTGTAAAGTGACTCTACGTCAGCGGTCACTAACATAGAGTCACAATCCAGAGATAATCCATCAACCCTGCGAAGGAGAGAATTAGTATCCTTCAAATAAGAGGGTAATTCCTCTACTAGGGGTTGTAGCATATAATCTATCCACTGATTGACACGTTCCAAGTAATTCCCCTTCCCTGACACTATGGGGCGACCGGGTGGAATTGTAGAATGCTTGTGTATTTTGGGGAGCAAATAGAACGTAGGGATAGTTGGTTCAGTGACCGTCAAAGCTATTTCAAGTTCTTTAGTAATTACACCTTCCAGGGTGGCCTTAGACAGAATCCCCTTGAGCTGTGACAAGAAGGCAGACAAGGGGTTATATGTGAGCTTTTTGTAACAGGTCTTATTGTGTAATTGGCGAAATGCCTCCCTCTCGTACATAACCATCGGCCAAAGTACTATATTACCCCCCTTGTCTGCCGACTTAATCACAACATCGGGTAGATCCTGCAGGTGTCTAAGGCGGTCACGTTCGTCCCTGGTTAGATTATCGTTCCTTATGGCATGTGAGATCTGCCCCAATTCATCTGAAACCACTTTAACAAACAAATCAATCGCACCACAGTTGGAGAGGGGGGGGGGAACCTCTTGGAACGCGGGCGGATAGATGGAGGTATCTTACCTCCAGGTGTGGTGTTATGTTCCTCGGATAAATCCTCTAGGATTCTCAGGGCTGCTTGCTCTTCCTCTGTAGGAAAAAGTTTATTAGTTTCATCATTATGAAAAAAACGCCTGAATAGCAGAGACCGTGCAAAAATGTGAAGGTCCTTGACCACCGTGAATGTGTCAAGGCCTGTGGAAGGTGAAAAAGATAAACCCCTAGAGAGGAGAGAGCAGTCAGATGCAGAGAGGACATGTTGACTAAGGTTAATTACCTTACTCCTACCCTGCTCCTCATCGATAGAATGGGTGCCTTGCCTCCTATACGGATGGTAATTGGGGTTCCTATATCTTTTAAATGAGGATCCAGAGCGTGTAACCATCGAAGAGGTGGATGTATCAGACTGTGCGCTCAAAGATGACACTGAAGTGTTAGATGGAGCACGTTGTAGTCGCCCAGGTTGAATTAATGTTTTCCTCCAGCGGTAAATGTTTTTTTGCTGGTAGTCTTTGACATCTCTATTAAGTTTAGAGGACTGGGTCTCATTAATTTTTTTAACTGTACTTTCTAGAATTTTATCAAGTTGAATCTCATACTGTTGTAATTGTTCAGTGTTGCAGTTGGAACGTAAGTTAGATAAAGCCAAGTCGATATTTTTATCTAATTCATTGATGTTATTGGTGTTAAACTTGATTAACAACTGCATGAATGTGTATGAGCACACATTACAAGCTTCTTCCCATTCTGCCACAAAGGTTTGGTCCTCGACTAGAAATGTTGGAGTCACGTGAATACGGAGGCCTCTGGGGATTAATTTACGTGATATATATTTTTCAAGAAAGATTCTATTCCACCAGAGCCTTGTCCGTTTAATTAGTGGTTTTTGTACTAAATCAAATAGAGAATCCAAGTTGTGATTGCCGGCCTGCTGCGTGTCAGTGCTGCCCGTGCCAAAGACCTGTTCCGCCTGTCCAAGCCAGCTTTGTTCTCTGGCCCTAAAGTCCATATTTCCGTGGAACCAACCTGTGCTAAACACAGAAAAATCATAAGATAAACAAAAGGAAATAGTTTGGCTTAACCAAATGATATACCACACTGTAGAAGCCATCAATAACGGACTAATTGACCCATCGCAAAATTGAATTAAAACAGAACAAAGTGATGTTGCCACCACAAAAAAAGCGATCAAGGGTTGCTTATATGAGAAAATACAAAACTTTATTGAAGCATGACATGTGTATACAATAAAAATATGTTAAGGTACAGGCAGGGACAGCAAGTATCAGTGCAGGGTGCCCACACAACCTAAAAGGGAAGGTAGGCGGACCGGTCCCAGATCACATGACAATATTATTAAAAACTAAGCAGCACTACAAAAGCAGTGTGTATATAGTTCTCATGACACATAAGAAAAATCATCATCTAAATCTATTGGGAAAAAGAAATGCATAGCACGGGAAATCTAGTGTCAGAATGGTACTGTTGCCGCGGTCACTAGAAAGGACCATATGATCAATGTCAGGTACTGCGGTAGAAATGGGTGGAAACAAACACCAGAACATATGCAAGACAAGCGAAATATGTGTAGTGAGACCTGTGGGCAAAATGCTACCACAGCGTCGGTAAATTACCTCAATTGTCTGGTGTTGGTCTGAGAGCTGGGACCGGTGCGTCTGCCCCGACGCACGTTTCGGAATGAGATCCTTCGTCAGGGGGCGTGGTGATGGAGGAAACCGGAAAGTTTAAAAAGGGGGATGAAGCGGATGTGGCGTTACGTGGACCGGAAGTGACGCCTGCTGTTGCCGTGACAACTCACTATGCAGTGCGGCGCCAGCGTCATGCAGGGGGCAGGCCGACATGTGGATTGTCATGACTACCAGAAGCATAAAGACGCCAGAAGCCGCACCGCAAGTGAGGCACAGCACAGAGGCGTGCAGGTCCACAATTAAAATACAAGCAACAAGATGTAAGCAATGTGCAGAAAAGAGTAAAAGTGTCAGAATATGTTGGTTTGAAAAGGTAAGGTGGTGATTACTTCATGAACAGTACAAGTACCTATATGTATAAATACTTTAAGTTCAAAAAGAAATATAATCATATGTATCATACAAGCAACTAATACAAACAATGATATGAATATCATAATAATAAATCGAAACATAATCATTATTAAATGCCAAGTGGCCAATACTAGTGCTCACAATACAAATAAAGATTACATGAAAAGCAAAATAAGGTGAAAATAAATAGCTGAAAATAATGCAAAGAAAAAATACAAAACATAATGGATATGTATATATATCCACATAATGCAAACAAAATAAGAAAAAGAAAAAAGAAAAAAGAAACAAGAAGAAATTAATAAATTAAGGCATCATGATATTCATTGAAGTATGTCCTGTTGCAGTTAGAACCACCAAAGGAAGACACCGATCATATTCGAACGACATGGTTAAATAACCTGGTGAACATAAAAAAAGAAAGTTAAAACCGGTTTAAATGAAACCCTCCTAGAGTAGTGGGAACACCCACAGAGACACAGAAACCACAGCAGGGCAGCAATCACAAGAAGGGAGCGAAATTCAAATTCTCATTAAGTCCTGATGGATGGACTGTGTTGAGAGTCCAAATCCACCGTGACTCCATTTGTGCTAGTCGTTGGGAGACATTGCCTCCCCGGATCCCTAAGTCCACACAGTCAATACCTCTGACTCTGAGCCCCTTACTTTGGCAGTTGTGGTGTATTTTAAAATGCTTGGGAATAGTCTTAAGCATAGATATGTCCACTTCATTTACAGCTGCCTCAATGCCCAAAGCGTGCTCCCTGATCCGTATTTTTAGTTGGCGTGTGGTAAGTCCTACGTAGATCAGGGAGCACGGGCATGTGGCATAATATATCACTGCTTTGGTGGTGCACGAGAAACCTACTGCCACCAATGTACTCTTACATGCCTCCTCTGCCCACCCACAACATATGATCCGTTCCATTCCAGTGGGGCAATTTCTGCGTCTGCGCAGAATTTGCTCAACGGATAATGAATTTGAAATTCAAGCTGCAAGCATGAAGGAGAGGTTCTATGAGAGAGGCTATAGTAGGAGGGCAGTAAAAAAAGCATATAATAGGGCAAAACATAGTCTTAGGAACTCTTTGCTCTACAAGCCCCAAGATGATAGCCCCAAAATGGAACCCATACGATTTGTGACATCTTTTCATTCCCAGTCTGAACAAATCAGACAAATACTAACCAGAGCTTGGCCTATTCTGAAAACGGACTCCATACTATCTAAGGTTATCCCCAAGAGGCCTCTTATTACATATAGACGAGCCAAAAACCTACTTGGCTACTTGACTAGAAGCCACTATGTGGGAAATCCGTCAACTACTTTTCTGAGTGCACACAGCGCCCGCATGGGTTCTTTTCCCTGCGGACGATGTGTTGCATGTGTAAACATGGACCGTGCTGACTCCTTCACCAACTCCACTGGTACGAAATCCTTTAAGATCAAAAGTAATATCTCGTGCACCACCAAAGCAGTGATATATTATGCCACATGCCCGTGCTCCCTGATCTACGTAGGACTTACCACACGCCAACTAAAAATACGGATCAGGGAGCACGTTTTGGGCATTGAGGCAGCTGTAAATGAAGTGGACATATCTATGCTTAAGACTATTCCCAAGCATTTTAAAATACACCACAACTGCCAAAGTAAGGGGCTCAGAGTCAGAGGTATTGACTGTGTGGACTTAGGGATCCGGGGAGGCAATGTCTCCCAACGACTAGCACAAATGGAGTCACGGTGGATTTGGACTCTCAACACAGTCCATCCATCAGGACTTAATGAGAATTTGAATTTCGCTCCCTTCTTGTGATTGCTGCCCTGCTGTGGTTTCTGTGTCTCTGTGGGTGTTCCCACTACTCTAGGAGGGTTTCATTTAAACCGGTTTTAACTTTCTTTTTTTATGTTCACCAGGTTATTTAACCATGTCGTTCGAATATGATCGGTGTCTTCCTTTGGTGGTTCTAACTGCAACAGGACATACTTCAATGAATATCATGATGCCTTAATTTATTAATTTCTTCTTGTTTCTTTTTTCTTTTTTCTTTTCTTATTTTGTTTGCATTATGTGGATATATATACATATCCATTATGTTTTGTATTTTTTCTTTGCATTATTTTCAGCTATTTATTTTCACCTTATTTTGCTTTTCATGTAATCTTTATTTGTATTGTGAGCACTAGTATTGGCCACTTGGCATTTAATAATGATTATGTTTCGATTTATTATTATGATATTCATATCATTGTTTGTATTAGATGCTTGTATGATACATATGATTATATTTCTTTTTGAACTTAAAGTATTTATACATATAAGGTACTTGTACTGTTCATGAAGTAATCACCACCTTACCTTTTCAAACCAACATATTCTGACACTTTTACTCTTTTCTGCACATTGCTTACATCTTGTTGCTTGTATTTTAATTGTGGACCTGCACGCCTCTGTGCTGTGCCTCACTTGCGGTGCGGCTTCTGGCGTCTTTATGCTTCTGGTAGTCATGACAATCCACATGTCGGCCTGCCCCCTGCATGACGCTGGCGCCGCACTGCATAGTGAGTTGTCACGGCAACAGCAGGCGTCACTTCCGGTCCACGTAACGCCACATCCGCTTCATCCCCCTTTTTAAACTTTCCGGTTTCCTCCATCACCACGCCCCCTGACGAAGGATCTCATTCCGAAACGTGCGTCGGGGCAGACGCACCGGTCCCAGCTCTCAGACCAACACCAGACAATTGAGGTAATTTACCGACGCTGTGGTAGCATTTTGCCCACAGGTCTCACTACACATATTTCGCTTGTCTTGCATATGTTCTGGTGTTTGTTTCCACCCATTTCTACCGCAGTACCTGACATTGATCATATGGTCCTTTCTAGTGACCGCGGCAACAGTACCATTCTGACACTAGATTTCCCGTGCTATGCATTTCTTTTTCCCAATAGATTTAGATGATGATTTTTCTTATGTGTCATGAGAACTATATACACACTGCTTTTGTAGTGCTGCTTAGTTTTTAATAATATTGTCATGTGATCTGGGACCGGTCCGCCTACCTTCCCTTTTAGGTTGTGTGGGCACCCTGCACTGATACTTGCTGTCCCTGCCTGTACCTTAACATATTTTTATTGTATACACATGTCATGCTTCAATAAAGTTTTGTATTTTCTCATATAAGCAACCCTTGATCGCTTTTTTTGTGGTGGCAACATCACTTTGTTCTGTTTTAATTCAATTTTGCGATGGGTCAATTAGTCCGTTATTGATGGCTTCTACAGTGTGGTATATCATTTGGTTAAGCCAAACTATTTCCTTTTGTTTATCTTATGATTTTTCTGTGTTTAGCACAGGTTGGTTCCACGGAAATATGGACTTTAGGGCCAAGAGAACAAAGCTGGCTTGGACAGGCGGAACAGGTCTTTGGCACGGGCAGCACTGACACGCAGCAGGCCGGCAATCACAACTTGGATTCTCTATTTGATTTAGTACAAAAACCACTAATTAAACGGACAAGGCTCTGGTGGAATAGAATCTTTCTTGAAAAATATATATCACGTAAATTAATCCCCAGAGGCCTCCGTATTCACGTGACTCCAACATTTCTAGTCGAGGACCAAACCTTTGTGGCAGAATGGGAAGAAGCTTGTAATGTGTGCTCATACACATTCATGCAGTTGTTAATCAAGTTTAACACCAATAACATCAATGAATTAGATAAAAATATCGACTTGGCTTTATCTAACTTACGTTCCAACTGCAACACTGAACAATTACAACAGTATGAGATTCAACTTGATAAAATTCTAGAAAGTACAGTTAAAAAAATTAATGAGACCCAGTCCTCTAAACTTAATAGAGATGTCAAAGACTACCAGCAAAAAAACATTTACCGCTGGAGGAAAACATTAATTCAACCTGGGCGACTACAACGTGCTCCATCTAACACTTCAGTGTCATCTTTGAGCGCACAGTCTGATACATCCACCTCTTCGATGGTTACACGCTCTGGATCCTCATTTAAAAGATATAGGAACCCCAATTACCATCCGTATAGGAGGCAAGGCACCCATTCTATCGATGAGGAGCAGGGTAGGAGTAAGGTAATTAACCTTAGTCAACATGTCCTCTCTGCATCTGACTGCTCTCTCCTCTCTAGGGGTTTATCTTTTTCACCTTCCACAGGCCTTGACACATTCACGGTGGTCAAGGACCTTCACATTTTTGCACGGTCTCTGCTATTCAGGCGTTTTTTTTCATAATGATGAAACTAATAAACTTTTTCCTACAGAGGAAGAGCAAGCAGCCCTGAGAATCCTAGAGGATTTATCCGAGGAACATAACACCACACCTGGAGGTAAGATACCTCCATCTATCCGCCCGCGTTCCAAGAGGTTCCCCCCCCCTCTCCAACTGTGGTGCGATTGATTTGTTTGTTAAAGTGGTTTCAGATGAATTGGGGCAGATCTCACATGCCATAAGGAACGATAATCTAACCAGGGACGAACGTGACCGCCTTAGACACCTGCAGGATCTACCCGATGTTGTGATTAAGTCGGCAGACAAGGGGGGTAATATAGTACTTTGGCCGATGGTTATGTACGAGAGGGAGGCATTTCGCCAATTACACAATAAGACCTGTTACAAAAAGCTCACATATAACCCCTTGTCTGCCTTCTTGTCACAGCTCAAGGGGATTCTGTCTAAGGCCACCCTGGAAGGTGTAATTACTAAAGAACTTGAAATAGCTTTGACGGTCACTGAACCAACTATCCCTACGTTCTATTTGCTCCCCAAAATACACAAGCATTCTACAATTCCACCCGGTCGCCCCATAGTGTCAGGGAAGGGGAATTACTTGGAACGTGTCAATCAGTGGATAGATTATATGCTACAACCCCTAGTAGAGGAATTACCCTCTTATTTGAAGGATACTAATTCTCTCCTTCGCAGGGTTGATGGATTATCTCTGGATTGTGACTCTATGTTAGTGACCGCTGACGTAGAGTCACTTTACACAAGTATTAAACACACCGACGGCTTACTTGCCATTGAATTTTTTCTTGGTGCTTCTCAGTTCTCTTCAGATATGAGGTCATTCCTTTTGGAATTATTGGAGTTTACATTAACCCATAATTTCTTTGTATTCAAGGGGTCCTTTTTCCTGCAGACCCAGGGAACAGCCATGGGAGCGGCCTTTGCGCCCTCCTATGCTAATCTGTTCCTGGGTCTGTGGGAGAGGGACCTCCTCCTCTCAGATCAGCAGGTATCTATGGATCGCGTCCTCCTTTGGACGCGGTACATAGATGACATTCTGCTGATCTGGGCAGGTGATTCAGACTCATTAGTTACTTTCTTTGGATGCCTGAACAGCAACGACCGTAACATCAAGCTTACTTTCAATTTTGATCCTAATAAAATTGAATTTTTAGATGTAACATTGAGGAGAGATACAGATCAGAATATCCAGACTACGATATTTAGGAAACCTACTGCCACCAATGTACTCTTACATGCCTCCTCTGCCCACCCACAACATATGATCCGTTCCATTCCAGTGGGGCAATTTCTGCGTCTGCGCAGAATTTGCTCAACGGATAATGAATTTGAAATTCAAGCTGCAAGCATGAAGGAGAGGTTCTATGAGAGAGGCTATAGTAGGAGGGCAGTAAAAAAAGCATATAATAGGGCAAAACATAGTCTTAGGAACTCTTTGCTCTACAAGCCCCAAGATGATAGCCCCAAAATGGAACCCATACGATTTGTGACATCTTTTCATTCCCAGTCTGAACAAATCAGACAAATACTAACCAGAGCTTGGCCTATTCTGAAAACGGACTCCATACTATCTAAGGTTATCCCCAAGAGGCCTCTTATTACATATAGACGAGCCAAAAACCTACTTGGCTACTTGACTAGAAGCCACTATGTGGGAAATCCGTCAACTACTTTTCTGAGTGCACACAGCGCCCGCATGGGTTCTTTTCCCTGCGGACGATGTGTTGCATGTGTAAACATGGACCGTGCTGACTCCTTCACCAACTCCACTGGTACGAAATCCTTTAAGATCAAAAGTAATATCTCGTGCACCACCAAAGCAGTGATATATTATGCCACATGCCCGTGCTCCCTGATCTACGTAGGACTTACCACACGCCAACTAAAAATACGGATCAGGGAGCACGTTTTGGGCATTGAGGCAGCTGTAAATGAAGTGGACATATCTATGCTTAAGACTATTCCCAAGCATTTTAAAATACACCACAACTGCCAAAGTAAGGGGCTCAGAGTCAGAGGTATTGACTGTGTGGACTTAGGGATCCGGGGAGGCAATGTCTCCCAACGACTAGCACAAATGGAGTCACGGTGGATTTGGACTCTCAACACAGTCCATCCATCAGGACTTAATGAGAATTTGAATTTCGCTCCCTTCTTGTGATTGCTGCCCTGCTGTGGTTTCTGTGTCTCTGTGGGTGTTCCCACTACTCTAGGAGGGTTTCATTTAAACCGGTTTTAACTTTCTTTTTTTATGTTCACCAGGTTATTTAACCATGTCGTTCGAATATGATCGGTGTCTTCCTTTGGTGGTTCTAACTGCAACAGGACATACTTCAATGAATATCATGATGCCTTAATTTATTAATTTCTTCTTGTTTCTTTTTTCTTTTTTCTTTTTCTTATTTTGTTTGCATTATGTGGATATATATACATATCCATTATGTTTTGTATTTTTTCTTTGCATTATTTTCAGCTATTTATTTTCACCTTATTTTGCTTTTCATGTAATCTTTATTTGTATTGTGAACACTAGTATTGGCCACTTGGCATTTAATAATGATTATGTTTCGATTTATTATTATGATATTCATATCATTGTTTGTATTAGTTGCTTGTATGATACATATGATTATATTTCTTTTTGAACTTAAAGTATTTATACATATAGGTACTTGTACTGTTCATGAAGTAATCACCACCTTACCTTTTCAAACCAACATATTCTGACACTTTTACTCTTTTCTGCACATTGCTTACATCTTGTTGCTTGTATTTTAATTGTGGACCTGCACGCCTCTGTGCTGTGCCTCACTTGCGGTGCGGCTTCTGGCGTCTTTATGCTTCTGGTAGTCATGACAATCCACATGTCGGCCTGCCCCCTGCATGACGCTGGCGCCGCACTGCATAGTGAGTTGTCACGGCAACAGCAGGCGTCACTTCCGGTCCACGTAACGCCACATCCGCTTCATCCCCCCTTTTTAAACTTTCCGGTTTCCTCCATCACCACGCCCCCTGACGAAGGATCTCATTCCGAAACGTGCGTCGGGGCAGACGCACCGGTCCCAGCTCTCAGACCAACACCAGACAATTGAGGTAATTTACCGATGCTGTGGTAGCATTTTGCCCACAGGTCTCACTACACATATTTCGCTTGTCTTGCATATGTTCTGGTGTTTGTTTCCACCCATTTCTACCGCAGTACCTGACATTGATCATATGGTCCTTTCTAGTGACCGCGGCAACAGTACCATTCTGACACTAGATTTCCCGTGCTATGCATTTCTTTTTCCCAATAGATTTAGATGATGATTTTTCTTATGTGTCATGAGAACTATATACACACTGCTTTTGTAGTGCTGCTTAGTTTTTAATAATATTGTCATGTGATCTGGGACCGGTCCGCCTACCTTCCCTTTTAGGTTGTGTGGGCACCCTGCACTGATACTTGCTGTCCCTGCCTGTACCTTAACATATTTTTATTGTATACACATGTCATGCTTCAATAAAGTTTTGTATTTTCTCATATAAGCAACCCTTGATCGCTTTTTTTGTGGTGGCAACATCACTTTGTTCTGTTTTAATTCAATTTTGCGATGGGTCAATTAGTCCGTTATTGATGGCTTCTACAGTGTGGTATATCATTTGGTTAAGCCAAACTATTTCCTTTTGTTTATCCCATGAAAATGTAAGTTGACAGGACGCAAGCCATCTGCAGTTACCGAATCACACAGTCCTACAGTGGGTGCTTGTCCTATTGTCACAATGGAAACAGCCTTTATTTACATATCCCACAGCACACATAGGAATCACCTAAACTGCAGGCACCATAGAGTCGGCTAACCCGAATGCAACACGACAGCACAACTTATTGGAGGATAATTGACGTTCACACTGCCAGGAAACAGCTGTCGTGCTGTAACCAGGCTGGCCAGGAGTCAGTACCCCTGCCAATTACTTACGAGCAACAAATGGCGGTGTTGTAGCCCAGGGAGTAGAGTTCAGGTGGTAGAAAGATGAACATAACAGGAGACATGGAAAACGTTGCCAAACAGTTATTTAATCTGAAAACGGACAGGCAAATTCAGGTGAGATCCATGCCTTGTTCATTTTCAGAAAAGTAAGCCGGTCTACATTCTCTGAGGATAGTCGCATGCGACGGTCTGTTACTACACCACCTGCAGCACTAAAGACGCCCTCAGATAATACACTGGCAGCAGGGCAAGCCAGCACCTCCAATGCATACTGGCTAAGATCTGGTCATGTATCCAACTTAGAGACCCAAAATTTGAAAGGGGAAGAGGCATCTGGGAGTACACTTAGAGGGAAAGCCAAGTAGTCTGTCACCATCTTACGGAAACGTTTCTTCCTGGTGACTGGAGCCGTCTCGGATGGTGTAGACCTTGCTGGCGCTGTCACAAAACTTCGCCACATTTGTAACATACAGCTCTTGCCCTGTGCAGAGGCGCTGCTTCTGCTCCCTCTTGTTGTAGAGGTGTCTACACTGCCTCGACGCACAGAGCTGCTTTGTAAAGCAGTAGCAGCAGCAGCAGCTCTCTCGGCTGGAATGTACAACAGTATGGATTGCACCAGTGTGTCTTGGTACTCCTGCATTTTACGGTCCCGGTTCACCGGTGTGATGAGGGTTTGTAAGTTGTCCCGGTAGCGAGGGTCTAGGAGGTTGTACACCCAATAATCTGACGTGGTGAGAATGTGGGCGATGCGGCGGTCGTTTCTCAGGCACTGAAGCATGAAATCAACCATGTGCTGCAGACTCCCAACTGGCCAACAAAGGCTGTCCTCTGGAAGAGGCGTCATCTCTGCCTCCTCTGCATCACCCCACCCTCGCTCTACATACTGACTAGAGCGTTGTGTACCTCCCTCTGTAGGGATTTCTTCCTCCTCCATTGACTCCTCCTCCTCATCCTCCTCACAAAGTGAGCCCTGCCCAGCCCTTTGTGAGGAACCACGTTGCGCTGACTGTCCTGAAGGTAATTGAATTTGTGACTCCTCATCCTCCACCTCTTCCAAAACCTCTTCCTTTAGTGCTTTCAGTGATTTCTGAAGCAGGCAGATAAGGGGGACAGTCATGCTGACTAGTGCATCATCTGCACTCGCCATCCGCGTTGAGACATCAAACGCACGCAAAACGTCGCAGATGTCCTTCATAGAGGCCCACTCAGTAGTGGTGAAGTGTGAACGGCGCAAATTGCGAGTTGATTGCGCCTGTTGCAGCTGATACTCCATTACTGCTGGCTGCTGCTCACACAACCGCTCCAACGTATGTAACGTGGAATTCCACCTGGTGGGTACGTCACATATGATGCGATTTTCAGGAAGGCGAAATCTGACTTGCAGAGCTGCAATCAGCGATCTGGCCATGCTGGAACGTCGCAAGTGAGCGCACTCTAGGCGGACCTTGTGCAGCAGTGCATCAAGATCCGGATAGTCCCTCAAAAAACTCTGCACGACCAAGTTGAGCACATGTGCCAGACATGGTATGTGAGTGAGGTTGCCAAGGCCCAGAGCTGCCACCAGATTTCGGCCATTGTCACACACTACCAAGCCTGGCTGGAGATTAGCTGACAAAAACCACACGTCGCTCTCCTGCTTGATGGCATCCCAGAGCTCCTGCGCTGTGTGGCTTCGATTCCCCATGGAAATTAATTTCAGGACGGCCTGTTGACGTTTGGCCACGGCTGTGCTCATATCGGTCGCAACAGGTAAGCGTTCACGGGTCCATGTGGAGGTATACCGTGACGGCTCGTGCAGCGATGATTCTGAGGAACTGGAGTAGGAGGAGGAATCAATGTGTACAGACTGGATTCCTGAAATCCTTGGAGTTGGCAGAACACGTACAGCGCCACTGGCAAGATCTGTACCCGGCTCCACAACATTGACCCAATGGGCAGTGAGGGAAAGGTATCGTCCCTGGCCATGGGTACTGGTCCACGCATCGGTGGTCAGGTGGACCCTGCTACTGACGGCGTTTAGTAGCGCATGTTTAATGTTTCCCTCGACATGTTTTTGCAGAGCAGGGACGGCTTGCCTGCTGAAATAAAATCGGCTTGGCACATTATATTGTGGGACTGCCAATGCCATAAAGTTCCTGAAACTGTCAGTCTCCACCAGCCTGAATGACAGCATTTCAAGGGACAGGAGTTTTGCAATGCCAACATTCAGAGCCTGTGCTCGTGGATGGTTTGCCGAGTATGGCCGTCTTTTATCCCATGCCTGTGGTACCGATGGCTGTTTTGTGGTCTGGGAGTGTGACGATGACTGTGAACTTGCTGCTGTGGGTGGAATAACAGTTTGTCTATGGACAACAGTGACCGAGGTTCTTCCATGGAGATCCTGTGAGGAAGCCGAACCAGGTGTGAGCTGGAGGTAGAGGCTCCAACACGACCTGAAGATGTAGGTGCTGCTGTAGGTTGGCCTACATCTCCAGTGTGTCTTTGTAACTCAGCTACGTGCTTTGTCCGTACTTGTTTCCACATATTTGTGGTATTCAGGTTACTGATATTTTTACCTCTTTTAACTTTTTGCTTACACAGCTTGCATTGAACATAGCAAATATCATCTACAAGTCTGTCAAAAAAGGACCACGCAGTGCAAGTCATGGGAGCGCCAATTTTGACATTTCTAAGAGAACTGCTCCCAACAGGTGCCAAACTGGAGGCTACAGGCAAGCGAGTCTGCAGCCTACCTCTCCCTCCTCTTTGTACCGTTGGGACAATCTCTTCCTCAGAGCTGCTCCCACCACCTTCCTGTTGCTCACGCCATGTTGGGTCTCGGACTTCATCATCTCCACTACCCTCTGCCAACACCTGCTGCTGTTGGATGGTCTGGGCAGCACCATGCTCCACAAAACCTGGCACCTGAGTCTCATCATCATCATAAGATGCGTTCTGCGGTGTGCTGTCCATCGGCACTGGCTCACCCGCCTCTTCAGATTGAGAGAGACACAGCTGTTGCGCATCACTGCATACTCCCTCTTCTTCAAATTGCAGAATGCTGCTTGCCTGTGCCCGTGTTTGTGAGCCAACAGATTCTGAGAACAGAAGCAGAGACTCAGCTGGCTCCTGTACAGAACTCTCTGACTGCCTGGGCAATTTGACAGGCGGTGAACAGACAGATGGTTGCTCAACAGTGTTGTGTTCCTGAGAGGAGGTGGAAGGAATTGAAGTCGATGCATTGGCTGCCATCCAACCAACAACGGCTTCAATTTGTTCTTCCCGCAGCAGGGGGGCACGCCGAGCTCCTACCAAACTGCGCATAAAGGAACGCTCATGGGTAAAACTGGTGGATGCTGTGTCACTGAGGGCGGCAGCAGCCACAGAATCCCCACGTCCTCTCCCTGCTGAAACTCCACGGCCACGACCACGTGCCTTACTCCCTGCCTTCTTCATCTTGGTAGATTGATAAAGAAAGTCAGAAAAGTTATAAGGCCTAAGTGTGGTTATTACGCAGAGACTGAAGTGAACACTGAAACACAACTGTTCACAATCTGTGAAAGGCTACTCCTTTGTCTACTTCTATAGTGTTTGCAACCAATGTATTGGATACGGATGGAAGCGCGTCACACTAATAGATTATATTTATTTTAAATGGAATGGAGCAGAACCAATTGGAGAGAAATGAAAAGGATGAGGCACTGAGACACGCTCAGCAGAGTACAAGCAGCAGTGCTTGAACAAGTAACTGGAGCGTGATGTGCACTCAAAAAATAAAAAACACAGACTGAAGTGAACACTGAAACACAACTGTTCACAATCTGTGAAAGGCTACTCCTTTGTCTACTTCTATAGTGTTTGCAACCAATGTATTGGATACGGATGGAAGCGCGTCACACTAATAGTTAAATTGCATGGAGCAGCAAGAATTACACTGAAGAAAAAAAAAAGAGTCTGTGAGTGACACGTGCAGATGCCTACAGACAGCGTTGCATGCAGAGCAAACTGCAGCGTCACCTGCACTCACACACACCTTGCAGAGCTGTTAAAACAACACTGCAGGCAAAAGGAAGCTTTACACAGCGGTTGGTGCTAGCCTGCCTACAGCACAGTACACTAAATCGCAATCTCTAACTGTCCCTCAGAGTCAGCACAGCAGCGTTCTGTCCCTTACTGAATTCACAGCACAGTGACGCTAAAATGGCGGCGGCGCCTTTTATAGTGCA
Source organism: Oophaga sylvatica (assembly GCA_033576555.1). Classification (NCBI taxonomy): domain Eukaryota; kingdom Metazoa; phylum Chordata; class Amphibia; order Anura; family Dendrobatidae; genus Oophaga; species Oophaga sylvatica. The sequence goes on from JARQOD010000354.1 coordinate 21,684, forward strand.
TTCTGACATCATTTCAGCATCCAATCACAGCCATGCCATTAGTTAACATGACCGCAGCAGTACAGGATGTGCCCACACTTCTTAGGATTCCTCATTGGCTGACTAAAATCACATTGCCTCTCAAAGAATTATGGGAACTTCCGATTCCGGTATACGATATATGGAAAATATCGGAACTAAGTATCGAAAGGCCGAAACAGGTAATATCGGCCGATACCCGATACTTGCGGTATCGTATCGCTCAACACTAGTCGTTAGTTTAGGAATCTGCATCCCATCAGTTACCAACATCTCAGGTGTTCGGCTGCCCTGCTGTTGTTCCTGACCTCCTCAGCTACCGAAACATAAGAGTATCATCGGCCATAACTGAAAATTATATGGTACTCACAGAAGGGAAAAAAAGTCTGGAAAGAAAAAAGTTGTCAGAGTTGTCAGAGATTTTTTTTTTTTTTATGTCTGTTGCATTTTTTCCCTCTTTTTCTCTGGGTGCTGAGGAGGATTTTTTTTTCTCTCAATGGAGTTTGCACAGTTGTCTGGCCATGTGGATCAGCTTGCCACTGAGGTTCGGAGTATTGCTACCTATCTTGCTGGGTTGCCGGTTGTGGAACCTAGGATTCCCATGCCAGATTTGTTTTTGTGGGATCGGGCTAAATTTCTGAATTTCAAAAATAACTGTAAGTTGTTTTTTGCCTTAAAGCCTAAGTCTTCAGGTAACGCAGCACAGCAGGTTCGAATTGTCATCTCTCTCCTGCGCGGCGATCCTCAGGATTGGGCTTTTTCCCTGACACCTGGGGATCCTGTTTTGAATGATATTGATGCATTTTTTCTGGCTCTGGGGTTATTGTACGATGAACCTAATGTCACTGATCAAGCTGAAAAAACCTTTTTGGCATTAAATCAAGGTCTTGAAGACGCTGAGTTGTACTGTCAGAAATTCCGAAAGTGGGCAGTCCTGACCAAATGGAATGATGATGCTTTGGCAGCCCTTTTTCGGAAGGGGCTGTCAGAGAATGTAAAGGATGTTATGGTGGGATTCCCTGCTCTCTCTGGTCTCAATGATTCTATGTCATTGGCTATTCAAATTAACAGATGTTTGCGTGAGCGCAGAGGTATGCGTGAGATAATGTTGCCTTGTGAGCCAGCTTCTGAGCCCATGCAGTGTGATAGAGTGACTTCTGGGGCTCAGAGTCATGAGTTTCGAAAGCGCAATGGGTTATGTTTCTACTGTGGTGATGCCTCTCATGCTATTTCAGTCTGCCCTAAGCGGGGAAGACGTTTTGCACGCTCAGTTGTCTTGGGTAGTGTTCAGACTAAATTTCTGTTGACTGTTACCCTGATTTGCTCCCTGTCCACATTTTCTGCTCAGGCTTTTGTTGATTCAGGAGCAGCTATTAACCTGATGGATTTTGACTTTGCCAAATGTTGTGGGTTTCCCATGATACCCCTGCGGAAGTGTATTCCCCTGCTGGGCATTGATTCTACCCCTTTGGCAGAGAATAAACCCCAGTTTTCTACTCAGGTGATAATGAGGGTTGAACCAGATCATCAGGAGAGTTGCAAATTTCTGGTGCTGTATAATCTGCATGACATTATTGTACTAGGTTTCCCTTGGTTGCAGTCTCATAATCCTGTTTTGGATTGGAAATCTGTGTCTGTGACCAGTTGGGGCTGCCAATGTGTTAATGCCAACACTCCTGTTTTTTCTGCCTCTCTAAAGTCTCAGGATGTTCCTGACTTTTTGACTGATTTTTCGGATGTATTTAGTGAAAGTAAATCTGCATCTTTGACCCCTCACAGGAGCTACGATTGCGCTATTGAATTAGTGCCTGGTGGTAAATTTCCTAAAGGTCGCCTTTTTAACTTGTCTGTACCTGAACACGATGCTATGCGATCTTATATCAAGGAGTCATTGGAGAAGGGTCATATCAGACCATCCTCTTCACCCTTGGGTGACGGTTTTTTCTTTGTGACCAAAAAGGATGGTTCATTGAGGCCATGTATTGATTATCGTCTCTTGAATAAGATCACTGTGAAGTATCAATATCCGTTACCCTTGATTTCTGACCTGTTTTCAGGGTGAAAAGTGCTAGTTGGTTTACCAAGCTTGACCTCAGAGGGGCGTATAACCTTATTCGCATTAAGCACGGGGATGAATGGAAGATGGCGTTTAATACCCCAGAGGGGCATTTTGAGTACCTAGTGATGCCCTTTGGGCTCACTAATGCTCCTTCCGTCTTCCAATCCCTCATGAATGATATTTTCAGGGATTTTTTGGATAAATTTCTGATTGTTTATTTGGATGATATCTTGATTTTTTCCAATGACTGGGACTCTCATGTGAAACATGCTCGGACTGTGTTCCAGATTTTGAGAGAGAATGCACTGTAAGTGAAGGGATCAAAGTGTCTTTTTGGCATACAGAAGGTCTCATTTCTGGGATTCATTTTGTCTCCGTCTGTTATTGAAATGGACCCGGTCAAGGTTCAAGCCATCTGTGATTGGGTCCAATCTACTTCATTAAAGGCTCTTCAGAGATTTTTGGGTTTTGCCAATTTTTATCGTAAATTTATTGGTAATTTCTCCGGTATTGTTAAACCATTGACTGATTTGACCAAAAAGGGTTCTGATGTGGTGAATTGGCCTCCTGAGGCAGTCTCTGCTTTCAGGAACTTAAGCAGAGATTCACTTCTGCTCCGGTTCTACGGCAGCCTGATGTTTCTCTACCGTTTCAGATGGAGGTTGATGCCTCTGAAATTGGGGCAGGTGCCGTTTTGTCCCAAAGAGATCCAGAGACCTCTAAGAGTAACCCTTGTGCCTTTTTCTCTCGAAAATTTTCTCCAACTGAACGTAATTATGACATGGGTAATCGGGAGTTATTGGCCATGAAATGGGCCTTTGAAGAGTGGAGACATTGGCTGGAAGGAGCCAAACATCAGGTGGTGGTCCTCACGGACCATAAGAATCTGGTGAATCTCGAATCAGCCAAGCGACTTAATCCTAGACAGGCCAGCTGGGCCTTGTTTTTCACACGTTTTAATTTTGTGGTTTCTTTTCTTCCTGGCACTAAGAATGTTAAGGCGGATGCCTGTTATGATTTGGTAACTGAGGAGTGCAGGTAAAAAAGGCAATACACCAGAGCAGTTGGAATCTATGAGATTGCAGTACCCTGACTAACCACCACAACTAGAGGCAGCCGTGGAGCGTTCCTACGTTGGTCCTAGACGCCTCGTCACAGCCTAAGAAACTAACTATACCTAAAGATAGAAAGAGGAAAGCTATCTGCCCCGGAGCAGATCCCCAAAGAAGATAGAAAGCCCCCAAACATGTAATGGCGGTTAGACAAGAAGAAATACTGACACAGACAGAAAATAGAATGAGCAAACGTTGGGGCCCAAACTATCTAAATAGAAAAGGATAGGAAGGGCACTTACTGCAATCCCAAAAAAAACCTGAAAAGCACCAACTCTACTAATTTCAAAAACACCTGAGATCACACGACCTCTACCACCTAAATTAGTTCTCTGGTGTAACAAAATCAAAACAGCAGCCACTGAAAAAACTGGAAAAAGCAAATGTACAAAACATCAGTGGCTGAACTAAACTGAGAGGGCAAAAGCCCCCGGAGGGGACCCCGAAGGCCCCCACAGAAGTGCAGGACAAAATGCAAAAATCAAGCACAAAAACAAAAAGAAGAAAATGTCTTATCTGTTAGCAGGAGATGCAGACACGACACAGCAGGCTACAAGGGAAACAGGAATCAAGGATTGAAACCAGAACAATTGATCACCGGCAACCCTGATGGGAAGGCGACTCCCTTAAATAGACCAGTCAGTAACACCTGATTCCCAATCCTCACAATCTTCACTGGACAGTCCAGTACCGCTTGTAACCACCAGAGGGAGCCTCTGCTCAGAACTCATTTCAAGTCCATTCACAACAGATGCCCTCTCGAGGAGTTTCTTTGCTGACTCTCCTGAGTTATCTGATCCTACTGTTATTTTGAAAGAGGGTGTAGTTCTTTCCGCCATCTCGCCCAATTTGAGACTGGCCTTGGAAGGGTGTCAGGAGGATAAACCTGAGCGCTGCCTATTGGCAAATTGTTTGTCCCAGACCAGTGGAAGAAGAGTGTGATGTCTGAGATTCATTGTTCCGTGTTGGCTGGTCATCCCGGGATTTTTGGTACCAGAGACTCGGTGAGTCAGTCCTTTTGGTGGCCTACTTTGTCTCGTGACGTCAGGGAATTTGTGCAGTCCTGTGGGACTTGCTCTCGCTCCAAGCCTTGCTCTCGCTCTAGTGGTTTGTTAATGTCATTGCCTGTGCCCAAGAGGCCATGGACCCATATCTCTATGGATTTTATTTCCGACCTCCCTGTTTCTCAGAGAATGACCGTTATCTGGGTAATCTGTGATAGGTTTTCCAAGATGATACATCTTGTGCCATTACCTAAGTTACCTTCCTCCTCCGAATTGGTGCCTTTGTTCCTTCAGCACGTGGTTCGGTTACATGGCATTACGGAGAACATTGTGTCTGACAGAGGAGTCCAGTTTGTTTCCAGATTTTGGAGGACATTTTGTTCTAAACTTGGTGTTCAATTATCTTTCTCCTCTGCTTTTCATCCTCAGACCAATGGACAAACCGAGAGAACAAACCAGACCTTGGAAACTTATTTGAGATGTTTTGTGTCTGCTGATCAAGATGACTGGGTCTCTTTTTTGCCTTTGGCTGAGTTTGCTCTTAATAATAGGGCTAATTCTGCCACCTTGATGTCTCCATTTTTCTGCAATTTTGGGTTTCACCTTCGATTTTCTTCGGGACAGGCGGAGTCTTCTGTCTGTCCGACTGTTGACTCTGTTGTGGAGCGTATGCAGCAGATTTGGTACCAGGTAGTGGAGAGGTTGTCTCTCTCTCAGGAGAAGGCCCAACGGTTTGCCAACCGGCATAGGACTGAGGGTCCTCGGTTTAATGTGGGGGACTTGGTTTGGTTGTCCTCAAGAAATATCCCTATGAGGGTTGCATCTCCAAAGGTTAAGCCCAGGTTCATTGGACCTTATAGGATCATGGAGATTCTTAATCCTGTTTCCTTCCGTTTACTTCTTCCAGGGACATTTAAGATCCATAACGTGTTCCACAAGTCCTTATTGAAGAGGTTTGTCGAGCCAGTGGTTCCTATGGCTGCGCCTCCTGACCCTGTTTTGGTTGAGGGCAATCTGGAGTATGTGATTGAGAAAATATTGGATTCTCGTTTTTCTAGACAGAAACTCCAGTATTTCGTTAAGTGGAGAGGTTATGGTCAGGAGGACAATTCTTGGGTGTTTGCTTCGGACATCCATGCTAGGAGACTGATCCGTGCCTATCACCGAGCTCATCCTGATCGGCCTGGTTGCACAAGTGAGGGTTCGGTGACTCCTCCTCAGGGGGGGGTACTGTTATGAATGTGCTAGAGATGGTTTCTGAGCAGAGGCTCCCTCTGGTGGTTACAGACAGTACTGAACCTTTCAGCGAGGAGTGGCAATCTGGAATCACGGACTGGTCTGATATAAGGGAGGTTCCCTCCCATGATGGTTGCCGGTGATCAATTGTTCTTGTCTCAATTGTGGTTCTTGGTTCATTTGGAAGTTTGCTGGAGTCCTGTTTGCATCTCCTGCTTTAAGTTAAGATATTTTTTGCTTTTCTTTTTCTGCTTGCTTTTTGCATTGTTTTCTGCACTTTTGTGGAGGTCAGCCAGATCCCCTCCTGGGGCCTGAGCTTCTCACAGTTTTTCTGCAGCCACTGTTATTTGCTCATTTGCTTTTTCCTGTTTTTTCAGCGGCTGCTGCTTGGTTTTTGTTCACACTGAGATCTGATTTAGTGGGAGACGAGATCGTGTGATCTCAGTATTTTTGTAATCAGAATTGTTGGATTTTTGAAGGGTTTTCTGGGTTGCAGAAAGTAATCTCTCCTGTCCTATCCTATTTAGTCAGCTTGTGGCCCCAGCGTTTGCTCAGTCTATTTTCTGCCTATGTTTGTATTTTCATCTTGTCTAACCGCCATTATATGTTTGGGGGCTTCCTATTTTCTTTGGGGATCTGCTCCGGCGCAGATAGCTTTCATCTTTCTGCCTTTAGGTGTAGTTATCTCTCAGGCTGTGACGATTAGTGTTGAGTAGAGTTGAGCGATACTTTCCGATATCCAAAAGTATCGGAATCGGAATGGTACCGCCGATACCCAAAAAATATCGGCGATACCCGATACCGATACCGGAAATCCAATGTAAGTCTATGGGAACAAAATATCGGAATTAAAAAAGCCCCATTCTTGCCTTGTTGGTTAATTGTACATGAAGGAAAACAACAAAGAGTAATGTAGAATGTATTGGGGAAGGTTGAGGAGACATTAAAGGCATAGATGTTTAACCCAATCAAATGGAATAGCATAAATATATTTTTTTTTAAAGATGTTCGGATTGACGAAGAAATTGACAATGTTGTTAACGTTTTTTCTATTTTGGCAAATATGTATATTTCACAACTTCCATGCTCTTCACCTTTTTAACTTTTGACACACTTTCTCCTTCATAATCTTCAGCAGCATCATCTTTTTCATCAAATTATTCTTCATCTTCACTTTCTTTGTCTTCCTAAACTTCTTGCTATTCATCTTTTTGTTAACATTACTCATATTCTTCTTATTAAACTATTATTCTTCTTCATATTGTACTTCATCTTCTTCATCATATTCTTATTTGTGACAGAGATTCCTGTACTTGTAATCTGTCAAAGTATGAATTTTTCATCCTTCCGTTCTTGCTGTCACAAAAGATTTAAATTACAACAGTATTTGTCCATGTTCAGTTTAGCCTGCAGCAGCAGGCATTTTCCAGGGGCACCACGAGGAGGAACGGACTCACCCCCATACACTGCTTAGTCTTCTTCTGCTTATAATTTAGAGCATATACTTTGCTCTTCATTTTGGTCTTATACTTCATGTTCTTCTGCTTTTTGATCTTCTGCTTATTGTTCTTCAGTCTCTTGTTCTGTATCTTGTAGTTTGTCTTAACCTTCTTAGTCCTGTTGGGTAATCTTTTATTTCTTCTTTGTGATGGTGTTTAGGCTGGTTGGCTTGATGCTCGTCATCCTTGTGGTCGTCATCTTCTTCGGGATGGTCATCAGGGTCGTCGTCTTCATTGTTGGAGATCCAGAGTGATTACCCAAAAAAACATTTAAAAAATCTTCAATTTGTAAATGTAGCAGAAGGTACAAGAGCCAATGCAAGTAACGAGGACCAGCTGACTGTGCTGGATCCCGGAGGGGCAGCAGAAGGAAAAGAGCCAATGGCACAACCGAGGACCAGCTGACGTTACTGGGACACGGTTACTAAGCAGGAGGTACCTGTGCTCCAAAGCACTACCAAGGACCAGCAGACGTTGCTGGAACTCGGATACCGAGATGGAGGCACCTAGGCCAAAGGCACTGCGGAGAACCAGCTGACGGTACTGGAACCCGGAGGGGCAGCAGAAGGAAAAGAGCCAATGGCACAACCGAGGACCAGCTGACGTTACTGGGACACGGTTACTAAGCAGGAGGTACCTGTGCTCCAAAGCACTACCAAGGACCAGCAGACGTTGCTGGAACTCGGATACCGAGATGGAGGCACCTAGGCCAAAGGCACTGCGGAGAACCAGCTGACGGTACTGGAACCCGGAGGGGCAGCAGAAGGAAAAGAGCCAATGGCACAACCGAGGACCAGCTGACGTTACTGGGACACGGTTACTAAGCAGGAGGTACCTGTGCTCCAAAGCACTACCAAGGACCAGCAGACGTTGCTGGAACTCAGATACCGAGATGGAGGCACCTAGGCCAAAGGCACTGCGGAGAACCAGCTGACGGTACTGGAACCCGGAGGGGCAGCAGAAGGAAAAGAGCCAATGGCACAACCGAGGACCAGCTGACGTTACTGGGACACGGTTACTAAGCAGGAGGTACCTGTGCTCCAAAGCACTACCAAGGACCAGCAGACGTTGCTGGAACTCGGATACCGAGATGGAGGCACCTAGGCCAAAGGCACTGCGGAGAACCAATTGCCGGTACTGGAACCCGGACGGGTAGCAGAAGGTACAAGAGCCAATGCAAGTAACGAGGACCAGCTGACTGTGCTGGAACCCGGAGGGGCAGCAGAAGGAAAAGAGCCAATGGCACAACCGAGGACCAGCTGACGTTACTGGGACACGGTTACTAAGCAGGAGGTACCTGTGCTCCAAAGCACTACCAAGGACCAGCAGACGTTGCTGGAACTCGGATACCGAGATGGAGGCACCTAGGCCAAGGGCACTGCGGAGAACCAGCTGACGGTACTGGAACCCGGACGGGTAGCAGAAGGTACCCATGGAAATTTAAGTTGACAGACCGCGAGCTGGCCGCAGTTACCGAATCCCACAGTACTACAGTGGGTGATTGTCCTATAGTCACAACGGAAACAGCCTTTATTTGCATATCCCGCAGCACACATAGGAAGCACCTAAACTCCAGGCACCATAGAGTCGGCTAACCCGACCGCAACACGACAGGACAACTTATTGGAGGCTAAGTGACGTTTACACTGACAGGAAACAGATGGCGTGCTGTAACCAGTCTGGGCAGGAGTGAGTACCCGTGCCAATGACACTTCCGAGCAACAACTGTCGGTGTTGGAGCCCAGGGATGAGAAGAGAACTGGTTGGAGGCAGCAGGACTTTTTGCCGTTCACACAGCAGGGGAACAGCTGACATTACTGAACCCCAGTAACACAGGAGCAAGTGTTGACTGTGCTAACAGCACTTCCGAGCAACAACTGGCGGTGTTGGAGCCCAGGGATGAGAAGAGAACAGGGTGGAGGCAGCAGGACTTTTTGCCGTTCACACAGCAGGGGAACAGCTGACATTACTGAACCCCAGTAACACAGGAGCAAGTGTTGACTGTGCTAACAGCACTTCCGAGCAACAACTGGCGGTGTTGAGCCCAGGGATGAGAAGAGAACAGGGTGGAGGCAGCAGGACTTTTTGTCCGTTCACACAGCAGGGGAACAGCTGACATTACTGAACCCCAGTAACACAGGAGCAAGTGTTGACTGTGCTAACAGCACTTCCGAGCAACAACTGGCGGTGTTGGAGCCCAGGGATGAGAAGAGAACAGGGTGGAGGCAGCAGGACTTTTTGTCGTTCACACAGCAGGGGAACAGCTGACATTACTGAACCCCAGTAACACAGGAGCAAGTGTTGACTGTGCTAACAGCACTTCCGAGCAACAACTGGCGGTGTTGGAGCCCAGGGATGAGAAGAGAACAGGGTGGAGGCAGCAGGACTTTTTGCCGTTCACACAGCAGGGGAACAGCTGACATTACTGAACCCCAGTAACACAGGAGCAAGTGCTGACTGTGCTAACAGCACTTCCGAGGAACAACTGGCGGTGTTGGAGCCCAGGGATGAGAAGAGAACAGGGTGGAGGCAGCAGAACTTTTTGCCGTTCACACAGCAGGGGAACAGCTGACATTACTGAACCCCAGTAACACAGGAGCAAGTGTTGACTGTGCTAACAGCACTTCCGAGCAACAACTGGCGGTGTTGGAGCCCAGGATGAGAAGAGAACAGGGTGGAGGCAGCAGGACTTTTTGCCGTTCACACAGCAGGGGAACAGCTGACATTACTGAACCCCAGTAACACAGGAGCAAGTGTTGACTGTGCCAACAGCACTTCCGAGCAACAACTGGCGGTGTTGGAGCCCAGGGATGAGAAGAGAACAGGGTGGAGGCAGCAGGACTTTTTGCCGTTCACACAGCAGGGGAACAGCTGACATTACTGAACCCCAGTAACACAGGAGCAAGTGTTGACTGTGCTAACAGCACTTCCGAGCAACAACTGGCGGTGTTGGAGCCCAAGGATGAGAAGAGAACAGGATGGAGGCAGCAGGACTTTTTGCCGTTCACACAGCAGGGGAACAGCTGACATTACTGAACCCCAGTAACACAGGAGCAAGTGTTGACTGCGCTAACAGCACTTCCGAGCAACAACTGCGGTGTTGAAGCCCAGGGATGAGAAGAGAACAGGGTGGAGGCAGCAGGACTTTTTGCCGTTCACACAGCAGGGGAACAGCTGACATTACTGAACCCCAGTAACACAGGAGCAAGTGTTGACTGTGCTAACAGCACTTCCGAGCAACAACTGGCGGTGTTGGAGCCCAGGGATGAGAAGAGAACAGGGTGGAGGCAGCAGGACTTTTTGCCGTTCACACAGCAGGGGAACAGCTGACATTACTGAACCCCAGTAACACAGGAGCAAGTGCTGACTGTTCTAACAGCACTTCCGAGCAACAACTGGCGGTTTTGAAGCCCAGGGATGAGAAGAGAACAGGGTGGAGGCAGCAGGACTTTTTGCCGTTCACACAGCAGGGGAACAGCTGACATTACTGAACCCCAGTAACACAGGAGCAAGTGTTGACTGTGCTAACAGCACTTCCGAGCAACAACTGGCGGTGTTGGAGCCCAGGGATGAGAAGAGAACAGGGTGGAGGCAGCAGAACTTTTTGCCGTTCACACAGCAGGGGAACAGCTGACATTACTGAACCCCAGTAACACAGGAGCAAGTGTTGACTGTGCTAACAGCACTTCCGAGCAACAACTGGCGGTGTTGAAGCCCAGGGATGAGAAGAGAACAGGGTGGAGGCAGCAGGACTTTTTGCCGTCACACAGCAGGGGAACAGCTGACATTACTGAACCCCAGTAACACAGGAGCAAGTGTTGACTGTGCTAACAGCACTTCCGAGCAACAACTGGCGGTGTTGAAGCCCAGGGATGAGAAGAGAACAGGGTGGAGGCAGCAGGACTTTTTGCCGTTCACACAGCAGGGGAACAGATGACATTACTGAACCCCAGTAACACAGGAGCAAGTGTTGACTGTGCTAACAGCACTTCCGAGCAACAACTGGTGGTGTTGGAGCCCAGGGATGAGAAGAGAACAGGGTGGAGGCAGCAGGACTTTTTTGCCGTTCACACTGCAGGGGAACAGCTGACATTACTGGACCCCAGTAACACAGGAGCAAGTGTTGACTGTGCTAACAGCACTTCTGAGCAACAACAAGCGGTGTTGGAGCCCAGGGATGAGAAGAGAACAGGGTGGAGGCAGCAGGACTTTTTGCCGTTCACACAGCAGGGGAACAGCTGACATTACTGAACCCCAGTAACACAGGAGCAAGTGTTGACTGTGATAACAGCACTTCCGAGCAACAACTGGCGGTGTTGGAGCCCAGGGATGAGAAGAGAACAGGGTGGAGGCAGCAGGACTTTTTGCCGTTCACACAGCAGGGGAACAGCTGACATTACTGAACCCCAGTAACACAGGAGCAAGTGTTGACTGTGCTAACAGCTCTTCCGAGCAACAACTGGCGGTGTTGAAGCCCAGGGATGAGAAGAGAACAGGGTGGAGGCAGCAGGACTTTTTGCTGTTCACACAGCAGGGGAACAGCTGACATTACTGAACCCCAGTAACACAGGAGCAAGTGTTGACGGTGCTAACAGCACTTCCGAGCCACAACTGGCGGTGTTGAAGCCCAGGGATGAGAAGAGAACAGGGTGGAGGCAGCAGGACTTTTTGCCATTCACACAACAGGGGAACAGCTGACATTACTGAACCCCAGTAACACAGGAGCAAGTGTTGACTGTGCTAACAGCACTTCCGAGCAACAACTGGCGGTGTTGGAGCCCAGGGTCAAGGATAATGTTTAAATACTAGATCAAGTATTTTCCTTGTTACGTGTCAATTAAAAATGTCTATACTCCAAACAAGAGAAATATAACCTTTAGTACCATAAGATGATGATTTTACTTTAAAAAATATATGTAAATTAATAATTTACAAACATAAACGCATACATTAACATGTTGAAAAGCAATGCAAACCACAATAAAAATAGGTTAAATAATCTGCTATACGGTTTTAAATAAAAGCATACAAGTACATATCAGAATCCATTAATGATGGATAAGTAACAGTATGTACACCATTTTTATTGTATAGACAATGAATGGCTGACTTAAAAACATAATCAGCATTACAAGTTATCTGTGACATTAATAAAACTTTACATTTGCTGAATAATATCACTAAAAAGTTTTTAAAAATATCTAAAATTTCCATCATGTAATACTGATAATATGTGCCAATCATTTATATTAACAAACAAAACCTTTAAAAAGTGCATAGTGCATAGTGAAAACAGCTATTTATGCCTGACTGTGGACTTGCAAGCATGACAACGGATAGATAAGGTATATATAGATGAGACTGCATAGCCACAGATGGTGAATGGCGATGTAATACTGTACCTCAATAAAGTGTGCGTTACTACTACATCCTTTTTTTTATATAGCTTTATAAAAGGGTACGTGCATGTATGCTTGCGCCTTTGTTTGGACGCACAGACTGGCTTCCTGCTGTGACGCGTTGGGTATTGGAGCGTCTGTGCGTCTTATGATGCAGACTAACATTCACGGTGCGCATCGTTCATCATCGCAAGCGTACCGACAACACAAAGGCGTTGTCATGACTGCTTTACTCAGTAAACATGCACCTATGATGAAACATACACGCATGTGCCCTATTACATAAGAAGCTACAAGAAAACGCGTGTGAGGTGTGACACAGCTGTTTTGTTAAGGTACAGTATTATATCGACATTGTACAGGTGTCGCTATTCAGTCTGATAAATAGATATCATTCACCTATTCTATCAGTTGTCGTTCTTTCAGCACCACTTACAGGTATATATTTTGCTATTGTGACTATGCACTATTGACTTTAACAAGGTAATGCATGATTTTTGTTACCGATTATCATGTTTACATGAAGGACCTTTATGATATGGGCTGTTAACTTTCTAATTAAATATGTATTTTTTAAAATGACACAAATATAAGTAATGTTGAAGAGGACTATTCCTACATGCATTGTTTGCACAATATTACAGGTGTACATCACGTCCCTTAATCAACATTGGATTATTATATTTACTTGTATGCTTTTATTTAAAAGCCAAGAACACTGAAGTCTAACCTTCGCACTGCAGCTATTGTCAAAGTTCAACCCACATTATGCACTTCCAACATTGCAGCATTTGAGTCATGATGTGAGTTGGATTTGTCTAAGCTATGGAGTGACAAGGTTGACCATCAGTATCCTATAGCATAAGTAGGCTTTTGTGTTAGCATTTGTTTTCGACATGTGCATATCTGAAATAATATGTCACAATTATTTTGTTACAGATTTGTGACAAAGACTAATCATTTTATGGTTTTAAAGCTGACGTTTCAATTGTTTACAGCTTAGAAATCAGGGTGTAGCCTCATATCTATGTGTAGCACTAGACACTTTGACATGTCATGTTTTTTTCACCATGTGTAGGTAGCTAGCAGTAATTTTTGCCAGACACACAGCAGGGGAACAGCAGGCGTTACTGAACCCCACAAACACATCAGCGATTGTTTTCATCTGTGCATCTAACACTTCTGAGCAGCAACTGGCGGTGTTGAAGCCCAGGGTCAAGGAGGGTGTAGGCAGAGGCCTAGTATGAGATGTTTGAAGTTGAATTTGTAGTTAGCAGCAGTAATTTTTGCCAGACACACAGCAGGGGAACAGCAGGCGTTACTGAACCCCACAAACACATCAGCGATTGTTTTCATCTGTGCATCTAACACTTCTGAGCAGCAACTGGCGGTGTTGAAGCCCAGGGTCAAGGAGGGTGTAGGCAGAGGCCTAGTATGAGATGTTTGAAGTTGAATTTGTAGTTAGCAGCAGTAATTTTTGCCAGACACACAGCAGGGGAACAGCAGGCGTTACTGAACCCCACAAACACATCAGTGATTGTTTTCATCTGTGCATCTAACACTTCTGAGCAGCAACTGGCGGTGTTGAAGCCCAGGGTCAAGGAGGGTATAGGCAGAGGCCTAGTATGAGATGTTTGAAGTTGAATTTGTAGTTAGCAGCAGTAATTTTTGCCAGACACACAGCAGGGGAACAGCAGGTGTTACTTAACCCCACAAACACATCAGCGATTGTTTTCATCTGTGCATCTAACACTTCTGAGCAGCAACTGGCGGTGTTGAAGCCCAGGGTCAAGGAGGGTTTTGAAATAAAATATTGAGTTATTGCCTTGTTACGTGGCCATTGCAAATGTATGTACTTCAAACAAGAATAAATGAAGTTTTACTAGGACAATAAAATGATGAATTTCAATTCCAAGAATAGAAAAATATTTATACTTGAGAGTCCTCAGTGGTTGATACCGTTTAATGGCTAACTGAAAAGATGGTAACAAATTCCAAGCTTTCGAGACTACTCAGGTCTCTTCATCAGGCTAAGACTAAAACAAAAAATGAAGAATCACATATTTCTACACACAACAGGACACAGGAATAGTGCAATAGGTAAGACAAGTGACGTGAAGCAGAACTGTCATTATGGCAGAGGGATGATCATAAATATTGGAACAGTTCATAGATAAGGATAGAAAGTTTTATTGCCCTCTGATTGGGGTCTGGTGTTCTGTTTTGATGCCCCTAGAAGGTCAGAGACGCAGATTCCTTAATTGATATAGAATGACATGAATCCGTGTGATCTATTCATTACAGCACTAAGAGTGTCAAAGGTCATCATGAGATTATATTCCCAAACCTTTCTATCTTTCTCAGATTTGAAGTTATATTTTAATACCAGTAATTCCATATCCATCATGCTATGACCGGGCATACAAAAGTGTTTTGCCACAGGTAAATCCATTATTTTTTCTCTTATTGTGTGGCGATTAGTGTTGAGCAATACGATACTGCAAATATCGGGTATCGGCCGATATTAGCTGTATCGGGCTTTCGATTCCGAGTACCGATATTTTCGTCATATCGGATACCGGAATCGGGATTGTCACTGTCACTGTCAGTGTCCGTCGGTCGGGTCTGTCAGGAGTCAGCGGCACTTACCTTGCAGAAGATCTCCGGCGGTCACGGGCTGGACTGCTTCATGGCCGCCATCATCTTTCCCCGGCGGTCACATGGGTAATCCGGCCGTAAAGCAGTCAGTCCGATGACGTCACCGCCGGGGAAGCAGGTAATCAGCTGTGCTGCGTTGCGATGACAGGCTCTGCCTGTCATTGCGATGTAGCAGAGCTGGATCGTCGTGGGACTGTCGTTACTATGGACTGCGTCGGACAGGTGGTATACTGTTGGTTTGTTTTTTTTCTTTTTTTACAGGAGATCGATGGCGTCGCAGGAATGAGTGTATAATAAAATTAATGAAAACTGTGTTGTCTCTTTTATTTCATTAAAAGACTTTTTTCTTGCTTTGTCTTTTTTTTATACATTTAATAACTTTGGGATTAATAATGGATCGGTGTCTTATTGACACCTCTCCATTATTAACCGGGCTTATTGTCACCGTGCAATCAACGGTGACATTAACCCCTTATTACCCCACTTGCCACCGCTACAGGGCAGTGGGAAGAGCCGGGTAAAGTGCCACAATTGGCACATCTTTTGATGCGCCAAATGTGGGGCTGCTGTAGCCTGGTATTATCAGGCTGTTGAGGGCCAAAATCCATGGGCCTTGACAGTCTTTTAATACCAGGCCGCAGCAGTCTGCATTTTACTTGGCTGGTTAACAAAAATAGGGGGACCCCTACGCCGTTTTTTTTTTCGAGGGGATCCCCTATTTTTGATAACCAGCCAAGCTAAGCAGACTGCTGTGGCCTGGTATTATCAGGCTTCCAAGGTCCATGGATATTGGATCCTTACCAGCCTGAAAAACCAGGCCTCAGCGGTCTGCTTCATCTGGCTGGTTAACAAAAATAGGGGGGACCCCACGCCAATTTTTTTCGAGGGGATCCCCTATTTTTGTTAATCAGCCAAGATATGCAGACTGCTGTGGCCTGGTATTATCAGGCTGGCAAGGTCCAAGGATCTTGGCTCCTTAACAGCCTGAAAAACCAGGCCTCAGCAGTCTGCTTCATCTGGCTGGTTAACAAAAATAGGGGGGACCCCACGCCAATTTTTTTCGACGGGATCCCCTATTTTTGTTAACCAGCAAAGATAAGCAGACTGCTGTGGCCTGGTATTATCAGGCTGGCAAGCAGGGTCGGACTGAGCCACCGGGACACCGGAGAAACCTCCGGTGGGCCCCAGCTCCTGCGTGGTGGGCCCTGATTTGAAAGGATAGGTCGCACAGCACGCCGATACAGTTACATTCTGCGGCAGAGCAGGGAGAATCGCTCTCCCTGCTCTGCCGCCCGGAAGCTATGGGGCCTGAACAGGCGGTGGGGGGGCCCGGTGCCAGCAGTGGGCCCCCCACCCGTCATCGGAGGGTCAGCTGTATCGGCATCCAGCCGATACAGCTGACCGCATAGAGAGAGAAGGAGCGAGCGCTCCTTCTCTCCCATAATCCCCCTCTCAGCGTCTGACAGCGGGCGCGATGACATCACCTGCCGGCGCCCGCTGTCAGACGCTGAGAGGGAGAACAGTGAGCAGCACAGGAGCCGGGAGGTGAGTATTGTTTTTTTTTTTATTTAATGGGGGTGCATTATACTACAGAGGCTGTATATGGGGGGTGCATTATACTACAGAGGCTGTATATGGGGCTGCATTATACTACAGAGGCTCCATATTGGGGTGCATCATACTACAGAGACTCCCTATGGGGATGCATTATACTACAGAGGCTGCCTATGGGGGTGCATTATAATATAGCGGCTGCCTATGGTGGTGCATTATATTATAGACTCTGCCTATGGGGGTTTATTATAATATAGAGGCTGCCTATGGGGGTGCATTATACTATATTGAGGACTATCTGGTGTATTATGCTGTATGGATGCTATCTAGGGGCCATCATACAGTGTTGGACCCATTAAATAGTTTGGGGACATTAAGGGGTCAGTATATATCCAGTGAGGGGGCATTATTCTGTGTATAGGGGAGATGTACAGGGGGAGACTTGGGACATTATTAAATGTAAAGTGGACACTTATTGTTATAGGGGAACTCGGGTTACTGTGACTGTCAAAGGGGCACACAGGGCATTATTACAGTCTAGGGGACAAAATGTGGGCACTGTTTTCTAGGGCACTTGCACCGGGCATTACTATATTCTAGAGGGGTGCTTTAAAATTTAGAGGTCACACAGAACCACACAGCAGGTGCAGTAATAGGGACACATACGGCAGCAGCAGCTCAGTATTGGGGTATCAGGTGCAGTAATAGGGACACATACGGCAGCAGCGGCTCAGTATTGGGGTATCAGGTGCAGAAAATAGGGACACATATGGCAGCAGCGGCTCAGTATTGGGGTATCAGCAGGATGAGGAGTTTCTGCAGGTTGAGAATAGTCCAATTGGTGACCGTGACAGTGCTAAAAATATGAGAAGTGAAATGTGTCTTTGTTGTAATCTCTGCAGTCGAGTCCTGGCTGGAGAAGTCGTCATGTCGGTCTGGGCCAGATGGAAAAGACATGAAAAGTGAACAATTCCATTAGAAAGAACATCAGCGGTAAGTCATTATCTGTACCTGTGCTGTAATCTATTATATGTTCTGTAGGACTGGTATTATTTACCACAGACCATATGGCGGTAATATCAATATTGGTCTTTTTATATATAGATTATTTTTGGCAACAGCGCGGTCATTTGCTGAGGTTCTCTGATTAGGGGCCCACTCAGAAGTTTCGCCCCCACTAAACCAAAACCCTAGCTACGCCTCTGGCTCTCTCTCTAGTCTTTCTCGCTCTCTGTTCTTTCTTTCTCGCTCTCTGTTCTTTTTTCTCTGTTCTTTCTTTCTCTCTCTCTTTTCTTTCTTTCCTCTCTTTCTTTCTCTGTTTGTTCTTTCTCTCTCGCTGCTCTTTCTTTCTTTTCCTCAGTACCAGCCACTGTGCCCTCATTACCAGTCAGTGTGATCAGCAGTGCTAAATGGGTACGCTTGGGGTGAGGATATGGGTGTGATTAGCTGTGAAATGGGTGTGGTCGGGGCGTGGCCTAAAATTTGCAGCGGCGCGCGTAGCCTTTAACCCTCTTTCCTGTCTTCAAAACTTGGGAGGTATGCTGTATGACCTCCCTACAACTTCTGGGCATGCTCCTGATGAGCGCGACGGATGGTCTCCTGAGGGATCTCCTCCCACACCTGGACTAAAGCATCCACCAACTCCTGGACAGTCTGTGGTGCAACGTGGCATGGCCTAAAATTTGCTGCAGCAGGCACAGCGTGCCACAGCCTTTGTCCCTCTTTCCCTTCTTCAAAGGTTGGGAAGTATGATGGTGGGCCCCAAGAATAATTTTTCTCTGGTGGGCCCAAGGTACTCCAGTCCGACGCTGCTGGCAAGGTCCATGGATATTGGCTCCTTAACAACCTTAAATACCATGCCTCAGCAGCAGCAGGGGCGTACATAGAAATCATGGGGCCCCATAGCAAAAGTCTGAATGGGCCCCCCCCCAAAAAAAAAACCCAGAGCCATTGTAAATGTAAAGTGCCAGCACAGTGAGGGGACACATTAAACAAAAAAATGTATTATGCCCCCATAGATTGTGCCCCCATAGATGCTCCATAGATCATGCCCCCATAGATTGTGCCCCCATAGATTGTGCCCCCATAGATGCTCCATAGTATAGGCCCTTATGCTGCCGCAGCTGCTGCAACCAAAAAAAAAAAAAGACATACTCACCTCTTGTCGCTGGGGGCCAGGTGCCGGTGTCCTGAGCAGGGGGTGACACCAGGTGCCGATGTCACCGCTCGCTCAGGGCCCCGGCACCTGAGATATTTACCTATCCTCTCTCCACTGCTGAGTGCCGCTGTCTTCGGGGTCCTCCAGCAGTGAATGATCAGGCAGAGGGCGCGGCGCGCACTAACGACGTCATCGCGCCCTCTGACCTGAACATTGCAGCAAGAAGACGCGAGCAACGGTGGAACGGGACAGGTAAATATCCCTTATACTCACCCTTCCGCCGGCGCGGTCTCTGCAGCCCCTGCTCTTCTCCCCGCGGTCTCCGCCGCCAGTGTTCAGCGGTCACGCGGGACAGCTCATTAAAGTCATGAATATGTGCATATTCATGACTGTAATGAGCGGTACCACCTGACCGCTGAACACAGGCGTCGGAGACCGTGGGAAAAGAGCAGGGGCTGCAGAGACCGCGCCGGCGGAAGGGTGAGTGTATAGAAGAGCTGCGCTCCCCCTCCCCCGCCGACCCACTGGTAGTACTGTGTCAGCACAGCTACCCGACTGTCGTGGGCCCCCTCACCTGTCCGGGCCCCATAGCAGCTGCATGGTCTGCTTCATTCACGGTACGCCACTGCTCAGCAGTCTGCTTCATCAGGCTGGTTAACAAAAATAGGGGGGCCCCACGCCATTTTTTTTTCGAAGGGAACCACTATTTTTGTTAATCAGTTCCCTCTGACGTCACTGATTGTGTCCCTGGCTCACCTGAAGTGAAAGTGGAAAGCAATCAATTAAGCTTTCCACTTCCTCTCCTGTCAGCCAGGAGAGGAACTCATTCATTTGGGGGTTTACTGTGAGGCTGCAGCATTAGCTGCGGTCCCTGCAGTAAACATTAACCCTTTCTGAAGGATTACACCGTGGGACCTGACTGTGCATGGGATAGGTAAGAATAATTTTGCTTTTTTATTTTATTTTTATTACAGGAAATGGTTTTTGCAGTAAAATAAAAGATGGTCAAAAACATGTGTCTTTATTTCATTAAAATGATTTTTAATTAAAGTGTGTGCGTTTTATTTTTATTTCATGCAATAGGATTAATAATTGATAGTTGTCTAATTGACAGCTCTCAATTATTAACCTGGCTTAAGGTCACCTTTCAATAGCAAGGTGACATTAACCCCTTATTAACCCATTCGCCACCGCTACAGGGCAATGGGAATAGACGGGCAAAGTGCCAGAAAGGGCGAATCTAATTATAGATTTGTCTTTTCTGGGGTGTCTGGGGGCAGATGTTAGTAGCCAGGGGGGGGGGCAAAAATAATGGTCCCTCTCTGGGCTATTATTATCTGCCGACACTCGCTGGCTTTGTCTGTCTGGTTGCGAAAATAGGGCGGGAGCCCACGCATTTTTTTTCAACAATTTTACACCTCATATATATATATACATGTCATTGAATTTGTGACACATGTATATATATATTTATATTTATAGTTCATACACTTCTACATAGTATAATAGCCGCTAATTCAATTGCCGGCTTTTGTGAAAATGCAGAACCCGACATGAAATGACACATGGTTTACATAGAGTTAACCATGTCATTTCAAGTTGTTTGATCTATTGTTTTCACTAACAATTACATGAGTGGCTGTGTGCAACATTTCACACCTGTAGGGGTTAATTAAAGGTGTAAATTCGTAGCAAAAAAGTCTGGTTTTTTTACAACGAATTTACACCTTTAATTAACCCCTACATGTGTGAAATTTTGCACACAGCCACTCATGTAATTGTTTGTGCAAATCAGATATCAAACTACATGAAAAGACATGGTTAACTCTATGTAAACCAAGTGTCATTTCATGTCGGGTGCTTCTGTCTTGTCACAAAAGCCGGCTTTACCCGGCAATTGAATCAGAGGCTATTTTACTATGTAGAAGTGTATAAACTATTAATATATGTATATATATGTCACAATGACATGTGTATATATATATATATATGTATTCTATGTGTGTATATTTAGTGTTTACAAGGAAAGAAAGAGGTTTTTTTAGTTACGATATTTCTGTCCCATAGACTTACATTGGATTTCCGGTATCGGTATCGGGTATCGCCGATATTTTTTGGATATCGGCGATACCATTCCGATACCGATACTTTTGGATATCGGAAAGTATCGCTCAACTCTACTCTCAAGTCTAAATATTTTTCTATCTACTGGCTAACACGGTACGAAGATACACATCTTTCCTAATTTCAAGAATAAAAATAAAGACCCTGCAAATATAAACGCATATATGCACATGGCAACAAGAAATGGAACAACACACCACCCAAAAATTAGTTTACAAAATATAGTGTTGTAAATTTAAGAATAAAAGTCCATTTTTGTATTTATGAATAATGCTTAAGGAACGCTATGTTAAACCATAACATAGTGAAGACAATGGATTTTGTAATAGTCACTCATCATCATCATTGCAATTTATATGTGACAGTCACAGACCTTTCAATTATTTAAGTTAATAATATCGTTACTTTGTACAGCATGTATGACATGTCCAGCATGGACTCATCAATGTGATGACGCAATAATGTACGATAAAAAATAACCATTTAATAAAACATTATACATTGTCACAATTTAAGTGTGTGCCTGCAAGTGTAGGTGAAACAAAGGCTACGGATAGCAAAGGTATATTCTATGTCTGTATCAGACAGTGGACAGCCTCTGATGGGTAATGGCGATGTTATACTGTACGTCAATAAAGTCTGCGGCTGCAATCATGCATTTTTTGCTTGTACAGTGTTGAAGAGGGTAAAAGCATGTCTGGTTGCGCAAGGCTTTATCCGTCAACACTACCTTCCTACTGTCACGCGTAGGGTAGGGTAGCGTGTGTCTATTAGATGACTCTCTATAAAATGTGACCTTACGCAGCGTTATTCTGCCCTAGGGACGCCAAAAATACGACAGCAGTAATCATTTACTGTCTAATACTCCACCTATGACCAACAAAAAAAGCACGTTCCCTCTTTAACAATCTACAAGACTAACAAGCATAATGGTTGACGCTGACTTTATTGAGGTACAGTATGACATCGACATTGTCCATGAGTAACTATGCACTGTGATACCTATATACCATTATTAATTTATATCTGTTGTGGTTGTTTCAACAGCACTTGCAGGTATAACTACCTATTGTCAGTATGCATGATGCACTTTCTAGATGTAATAATTTATTATTGCACATTATTACCAGGTTTAGATGCTGGCCATTTCATATATGGTGTGTGAAGTTACAGTTGGCATCAGTCTGTGTATTTTATAATGTATGTCATAAATATAACTCGTGATGATGATGATAAGGATGTTTATGATTCGTACATCCATTGACTGCATTATCTTACAGGTACAGATAAAGTTCCTTAAAAAGCATTAATTGATAAGCATGAAATGTACTTTTATGCATTAATTTCAAAAAGTGAACACTATGTTTTAGTTTTTGTTACCATTTCTAATAGACATGTGCAGATATGCGCTGTGATGACAAATTATTATTTGTCCATATTTGTTATAAAAATTTATCATTCTAGGCCTGGAAAACTTCACAATTTCCTGTTTTAAGCATAACAATCAGGGTGACGGCTCTTCCCTATTTGGAGCATGTTCGACATGGGTTTTTCTGTGCATGTGTAGGGAACAGGAGACTTCTTGCCGGACACACAGCAGGGGAACAGCTGGCGTTACTGAACCCCACTAACACTATAGCTTGTGTATTGGTCTGTGGACACGACACTTCTGAGCAGCAACTGGCAGTGTTGTAGCCCAGGGAGTAGAGTTCAGGTGGTAGAAAGATGAACATAACAGGAGACATGGATAACGTTGCCAACCAGTTATTTAATCTGAAAACGGACAGACAAATTCAGGCGAGATCCATGCCTTGTTCATTTTCAGAAAAGTAAGCCGGTCTACATTATCGGAGGATAGTCGCATGCGACGGTCTGTTAGTACACCACCTGCAGCACTAAAGACGCGCTCCGATAATACACTGGCAGCAGGGCAAGCCAGCACCTCCAATGCATACTGGCTAAGCTCTGGCCATGTATCCAGCTTAGAGACACAAAACTTGAATGGGGAAGAGCCATCTGGGAGTACACTGAGAGGGAAAGACATGTAGTCTGTCACCATCTTACGGAAACGTTGCCTCCTGCTGACTGGAGCCATCTCGGATGGTGTAGACATTTGTGGCGCTGCCACAAAACTTCGCCACATTTGGAACATACTGGTCTTGCCCTGTGCAGAGGCGCTGCTTGTGCTCCCTCTTGTTGCAGAGCTGTCTCCACTGCCTCGACGCACAGAGCTGCTTTGTAAAGCAGTAGCAGCAGCAGTGCTCTCGGCTGGAATGGAGAACATTATGGATTGCACCAGTGTGTCTTGGTACTCCCGCATTTTACGCTCCCGGTTCAACGGTGTGATGAGGCTTTGTAAGTTGTTCCGGTAGCGAGGGTCTAGGAGGGTGTACACCCAATAATCAGACGTGGTGAGAATGTGGGCGATGCGGCGGTCGTTTCTCAGGCACTGCAGCATGAAATCAACCATGTGCTGCAGACTCCCAACTGGCCAAGAAACGCTGTCCCCTGCAAGAGGTGTCATCTCTGCCTGCTCTGCATCACCCCACCCTCGCTCTACATACTGACTAGAGCGTTGTGTACCTCCCTCTGGAGCGATGTCTTCCTCCTCCATTGACTCCTCCTCATCCTCCTCACAAAGTGAGCCCTGCCCAGCCCTTTGTGAGGAACCACGTTGCGCTGACTGTCCTGAAGGTAATTGAATTTGTGACTCCTCATCCTCCACCTCTTCCAAAACCTCTTCCTTAGTGCTTTCAGTGATTTCTGAAGCAGGCAGATAAGGGGGACAGTCATGCTGACTAGTGCATCATCTGCACTCGCCATCCGCGTTGAACCATCAAACGCACGCAAAACGTCGCAGATGTCCTTCATAGAGGCCCACTCAGTAGTGGTGAAGTGTGAACGGCGCAAATTGCGAGTTGATTGCGCCTGTTGCAGCTGATACTCCATTACTGCTGGCTGCTGCTCACACAACCGCTCCAACGTATGTAACGTGGAATTCCACCTGGTGGGTACGTCACATATGATGCGATTTTCAGGAAGGCGAAATCTGACTTGCAGAGCTGCAATCAGCGATCTGGCCATGCTGGAACGTCGCAAGTGAGCGCACTCTAGGCGGACCTTGTGCAGCAGTGCATCAAGATCCGGATAGTCCCTCAAAAAACTCTGCACGACCAAGTTGAGCACATGTGCCAGACATGGTATGTGAGTGAGGTTGCCAAGGCCCAGAGCTGCCACCAGATTTCGGCCATTGTCACACACTACCAAGCCTGGCTGGAGATTCGCTGGCAAAAAACACACGTCGCTCTCCTGCTTGATGGCATTCCAGAGCTCCTGCGCTGTGTGGCTTCGATTCCCCATGGAAATTAATTTCAGGACGGCCTGTTGACGTTTGGCCACGGCTGTGCTCATATCGGTCGCAACAGGTAAACGTTCACGGGTCCATGTGGAGGTAGACCGTGACGGCTCCTGCAGCGATGATTCTGAGGAACTGGAGTAGGAGGAGGAGTCAATGTGGACAGACTGGATTCCTGCAATCCTTGGAGTTGGCAGAACACGTACAGCGCCACTCGCAAGATCTGTACCCGGCTCCACAACATTGACCCAATGGGCAGTGAGGGAAAGGTATCGTCCCTGGCCATCGGTACTGGTCCACGCATCGGTGGTCAGGTGGACCTTGCTACTGACGGCGTTTAGTAGCGCATGTTTAATTTTTCCCTCAACATGCTTTTGCAGACCAGGGACGGCTTGCCTGCTGAAATAAAATCGGCTGGGCACATTGCATTGTGGACTGCCAATGCCATTAAGTTACAGAAACTGTCAGTCTCCACCAGCCTGAATGACAGCATTTCAAGGGACAGGAGTTTTGCAATGCCAGCATTCAGAGCCTGTGCTCGTGGATGGTTTGCCGAGTATGGCCGTCTTTTATCCCATGCCTGTGCTACCGATGGTTGTTTTGTGGCCTGGGAGTGTGAGGATGACAGGGAACTTGCAGCTGTGGGTGGAATAACACTGGGTCTCTGGACAACAGTGACAGAGGTTCTTCCATGCCGATCCTGTGAGGAAGCCGAACCAGCTGTGTGTGAGCTGGAGGAAGAGGCTCCAACACGAGCTGAAGATGTAGGTGCTGCTGTAGGTTGGCCTACATCTCCAGTGTGTCTTTGTAACTCAACCACGTGCTTTGTCCGCACATGTTTCCACATATTTGTGGTATTAAGGTTACTGACACTTTTACCTCTTTTTACTTTTTGATTACACAGCTTGCATTTGACAAATCAAATATCATGTGCAAGTGTGTCAAAAAAGGACCACGCAGTGCAAGTCCTGGGAGCGCCCGTTTTGGCTGTTGTAAGAGAAATGCTACGAACGGGTGCCAAACTGGAGGCTACAGGCAACCGAGTCTGCAGCCTACCTCTCCCTACTGTTTGGACCGTTGGGGCAATCTCTTCCTCAGAGCTGCTACCACCACCTTCCTGTTCCTCACGCCATGTTGGGTCTTGGACCTCATCATCTCCACTACCCTCTTCCAACACCTGCTGCTGTTGGGTGGTCTGGCCAGCACCATGCTCAACAGAAACTGGCACCTGAGTCTCATCATCATCAGATGAGTTCTGCGATGTGCTGACCATCGGCACTGGCTCATCCGCCTCTTCAGATTCAGAGAGACACAGCTGTTGCGCATCACTGCATACTCCCTCTTCTTCACATTCCAGAATGCTGTTTAGCTGGGCCCCTGTTTGCAAGCCAACAGATTCTGAGAACAGAAGCAGAGACTCAGCTGGCTCCTTTACAGAGCTCTCTGACTGCCTGGGCAATTTGGCAGGTGGTGAAGAGACAGATGGTTGTTCAACAGTGCTGTGGTCCTGAGAGGAGGTGGAAGCAATTGAAGTCGATGCATTGGCTGCCATCCAACCAACAACAGCTTCAATTTGTTCTTCCCGCAGCAGGGAGGTACGCCGAGCTCCTACAAAAGTGCGCATAAAGGAACGCTCACATGGAAAACTGGTGGATGCTGTGTCACTGGGTGCGGCAGCAGCAAAAGAATCCCCATGTCCTCTCCCTGCTGAAACTCCACGGCCACGACAACGTGCCTTAATCCCTGCCTTCTTCATCTTGGTAGATTGATAAAGAAAGTCAGAAAAGTTATAAGGCCTAAGTGTGGTTATTCCTCAGAGACTGCAGTGAACACTGCAGACAACTGTTCACTAGCTGTGAAAGGCCCCTTTGTATACTTCTATAGTGTTTGCAACCAATGTATTGTATACTTATGGAAGCGCGTCACACTAATAGATTAGATTTTTTTAAAAATAGAATGGAGCAGCACCAATTAGAGAAAAATGTCAAGGATGAGGCAGTGACACACGCTCAGCAGACTACAACCAGCAGTGGTTGAAGAACTAACTGGAGCGTAATCTGCACTCAAAAAATGAAAAGCTCACAGACTACAGTGAACACTGCAGACAACTGTTCAGTAGCTGTGAAAGGCCCCTTTGTGTACTTCTATAGTGTTTGCAACCAATGTATTGTATACGGATGGAAGCGCGTCACACTAATAGATTAGATTTTTTTAAAATAGAATGGAGCAGCACCAATTAGAGAAAAATGTCAAGGATGAGGCAGTGACACACGCTCAGCAGACTACAACTAGCAGTGGTTGAAGAACTAACTGGAGATTAATCTGCACTCAAAAAATGAAAAGCTCACAGACTACAGTGAACACTGCAGACAACTGTTCAGTAGCTGTGAAAGGCCCCTTTGTGTACTTCTATAGTGTTTGCAACCAATGTATTGTATACGGATGGAAGCGCGTCACACTAATAGATTAGATTTTTTTAAATAGAATGGAGCAGCACCAATTAGAGAAAAATGTCAAGGATGAGGCAGTGACACACGCTCAGCAGACTACAACCAGCAGTGGTTGAAGAACTAACTGGAGCGTGATCTGCACTCAAAAAATGAAAACCTCACAGACTACAGTGAACACTGCACACAACTGTTCACTAGCTGTGAAAGGCTCCTTTCTGTACTTCTATAGTGTTTGCAACCAATGTATTGTATACGGATGGAAGCGCGTCACACTAATAGATCACTGTTAATTTCAATTGAATGGAGCTGCACCAATTCCACAAAATAAAATAAAAAAAAGAGTCAGTGAGTGACACGTGCAGATGCCTACAAACAGCGGTGGATGCAGAGCAAACTGCAGCGTCACCTGCACTCTCACACACACACCTTGCACAGAGCTGTTAAAACAACACTGCAAGGCAAAAGGAAGCTTTACACAGCGGTTGGTAAACTAGCCTGCCTAAAGCAAAGTACACAAAATCGCAATCTCTAACTGTCCCTCTGAGTCAGCAGAGCAGCGTTCTGTCCCTAACTGAGTTCACAGCACAGTGACGCTGAAATGGCGGCGGCGACTTTTATAGTGCATTCTGACATCATTTCAGCAGCCAATCACAGCCATGCCATTAGTTAAGATGACCGCAGCATTACAGGATGTGCCCACACTTCTTAGGATTCCTCATTGGCTGACTAAAATCACAGTGCCTCCCAAAGAATTATGGGAACTTCCGATTCCGGTATACGATATAGGAAAAATATCGGAACTAAGTATCGGAATTCCGATACAGCGAATATCGGCCGATACCCGATACTTGCGGTATCGGAATGCTCAACACTAGTTGAGCGTCACTGTGCTGTGAACTCAGTTAGGGACAGAACGCTGCTCTGCTGACTCTGAGGGACAGTTAGAGATTGCGATTTTGTGTACTGTGCTTTAGGCAGGCTAGTTTACCAACCGCTGTGTAAAGCTTCCTTTTGCCTTGCAGTGTTGTTTTAACAGCTCTGTGCAAGGTGTGTGTATGAGAGTGCAGGTGACGCTGCAGTTTGCTCTGCATCCAACGCTGTCTGTAGGCATCTGCACGTGTCACTCACAGACTCTTTTTTTTTTCTTTAGTGTAATTCTAGCTGCTCCATTCAATAGAAATTATAGTGTGACGCGCTTCCATCCGTATACAATACATTGGTTGCAAACACTATAGAACTACAGAAAGGAGCCTTTCAGAGATAGTGAACAGTTGTGTGCAGTGTTCACCGTAGTCTGTGATTTTTTTTTTTTGGAGTGCAGATCCCGCTCCAGTTAGTTCTTCAACCACTGTTGCTTGTACTCTGCTGAGCGTGTCTCACTGCCTCATCCTTCACATTTTTCTCGAATTGGTGCTGCTACATTCTATTTCAAATAATTCAAATCTATTACTGTGACGTGCTTCCATCCGTATACAATACATTGGTTGCAAACAATATAGAAGTACACAAACGGGCCTTTCACAGCTACTGAACAGTTGTGTGCACTGTTTACTGTAGTCAGAGGTTTTCATTTTTGGAGTGCAGATCCCGCTCCAGTTAGTTCTTCAACCACTGTTGCTTGTACTCTGCTGAGCGTGTCTCACTGCCTCATCCTTTACATTTTTCTCGAATTGGTGCTGCTACATTCTATTTCAAATAATTCAAATCTATTACTGTGACGTGCTTCCATCCGTATACAATACATTGGTTGCAAACAATATAGAAGTACACAAACGGGCCTTTCACAGCTACTGAACAGTTGTGTGCACTGTTTACTGTAGTCAGAGGTTTTCATTTTTGGAGTGCCGATCCCGCTCCAGTTAGTTCTTCAACCACTGTTGCTTGTACTCTGCTGAGCGTGTCTCACTGCCTCATCCTTCACATTTTTCTCGAATTGGTGCTGCTACATTCTATTTCAAATAATTCAAATCTATTACTGTGACGTGCTTCCATCCGTATACAATACATTGGTTGCAAACACTATAGAAGTACACAAACGGGCCTTTCACAGCTACTGAACAGTTGTGTGCACTGTTTACTGTAGTCAGAGGTTTTCATTTTTGGAGTGCAGATCACGCTCCAGTTAGATCACGCTCCAGTTAGTGCCTCATCCTTGACATTTTTCTATAATTGGTGCTGCTCCATTCTATTTCAAATAACTCAAATCTATTAGTGTGACGCGCTTCCTTCCATATACAATACATTGGTTTCAAACACTATAGAAGTACACAAAGGGGCCTTTCACAGCTAGTGAACATGGGTTGTTAAATTTTAACTAAAATATGTATTTTTTCAAATGACACAAATATAAGTAATGTTGAAGAGGAATAGTCCTACATCCATTGTTTGCACAATATTACAGGTGTACATCACGTCCCTTAATCAACAATGTATTATTATATTTACTTGTATGCTTTTATTTAAAAGCCAAGAACACAGAAGGATAACCTTCGCACTGCAGCTGTTGTCAAAGTTCAACCCACATTATGCACTTCCAAGATTGCAGCATTTGAGGCATGATGTGAGTTGGATTTGTCAAAGTTATGGAGTGAGAAGGTTCACCATCAGTACCCTATAGCATAAGTATGCTTTTGTGTTAGCATTTGTGTTAGACATGTGGATATCTGCCATAATATGTCACAATTATTTTGTTACAGATTTGTTACCAGCACTAATCATTGAATGGTTTTAAATGTGACGTTTGACTTGTTTACAGCTTAGAAATAAGGGTGTAGCCTGATATCTATGTGTAGCACTAGCCACTTTAACATGTCATGTTTTTTTCAACATGTGTAGCTAGGTAGCAGTAATTTTTGCTGGACACACAGCAGGGGAACAGCAGGCATTACTGAACCCCACAAACACATCATCGATTGTTTTGATCTGTGCATCCAACACTTCTGAGCCCAGGGTCAAGGAGGGTGTAGCCTGAGGCCTAGTATGAGATGTTTGAACTTTAATTTGAACTTTAATTTGGAGTTAGCAGCATTAATTTTTGTCAGACACACAGCAGGGAACAGCAGGCGTTACTGAACCCCACTATCACTATAGCTTGTGTATTGGTCTGTGGACACGTCACTTCTGAGCAGCAACTGGCAGTGTTGTAGCCCAGGGAGTATAGTTCAGGTGGTAGAAAGATGAACATAACAGGAGACATGGAAAACGTTGCCAACCAGTTAGTTAATCTGAAACCGGACAGGCAAATTCAGGCGAGATCCATGCCTAGTTCATTTTCAGAAAAGTAAGCCGTTCTACATTATCGGAGGATAGTCGCATGCAACGGTCTGTTAGTACACCACCTGCAGCAGTAAAGACGCGCTCCGATAATACACTGGTAGCAGGGCAAGCCAGCACCTCCAATGCATACTGGCTAAGCTCTGGCCATATATCCAGCTTAGAGACACAAAACTTGAATGGGGAAGAGCCATCTGGGAGTACACTGAGAGGGCAAGACATGTAGTCTGTCACCATCTTACGGAAATGTTGCCTCCTGCTGACTGGAGCCGTCTCGGATGGTGTAGACATTGGTGGCGCTGCCACAAAACTTCGCCACATTTGGAACATACTGTTCTTGCCCTGTGCAGAGGCGCTGCTTGTGCTCCCTCTTGTTGCAGAGCTGTCTCCACTGCCTCGACGCACAGAGCTGCTTTGTAAAGCAGTAGCAGCAGCAGTGCTCTCGGCTGGAATGGAGAACATTATGGATTGCACCAGTGTGTCTTGTTACTTCCGCATTTTACGCTCCCGGTTCAACGGTGTGATGAGGCTTTGTAAGTTGTCCCGGTAGCGAGGGTCTAGGAGGGTGTACACCCAATAATCAGACGTGGTGTGAATGTGTTCGATGCGGCGGTCGTTTCTCAGGAACTGCAGCATGAAATCAACCATGTGCTGCAGACTCCCAACTGGCCAAGAAACGTTGTCCCCTGCAAGAGGCGTCATCTCTGCCTGCTGTGCATCACCCCACCCTTGCTCTACATACTGACTAGAGCGTTGTCTACCTCCCTCTGGAGCGATGTCTTCCTCCTCCATTGACTCCTCCTCATCCTCCTCACAAAGTCCTTCAAATACATAAAAATTTACAAAATTTAAAACTCATAAAATTTAAAAACATTGTATCATAATTCTGTAACATCACTTTATGGAAACACAATAGCATTACAAAAGGATAGACAAAAACTGTACATTATGTGCTTTGTAAATACATTAAAAGTTTGGAATGGTTATGAAAATATAGACAGCGACTCTGGAGGTTCAATTGTTGATACAGCATGGTACTTTGAAAGTCCTCCAGCCCTTTGTGAGGAACCACGTTGCGCTGACTGTCCAGAAGGTGATGGAATTTGTGACTCCTCATCCTCCACCTCTTCCAAAACCTCATGCCTTAGTGCTTGCAGTGTTTTTTGAAGCAGGCAGATAAGGGGGACAGTCAGGCTGACTAGTGCATCATCTGCACTCGCCATCCGCGTTGACTCATCAAACGCACGCAAAACGTGGCAGATGTCCTTCATAGAGTCCTTCGCCACTCATTACACTGGCTGCCCATTCATTATAGGATCCAATTCTAATTACTGGTTCTCACCAACAAAGCTCTCCACAGTGCAGCACCCCCCTACATCTCCCCCTCATTTATATTTATCGGCCTAACCGACTGCTGCACTCTGCAAACGACCTTCGACTAACCTCTGCACTAATCCGTACCTCCCACTCCCAACTCCAAGACTTCTCCCGCGCTGCGCCAATCCTCTGGAATGCTCTACCCAAGAAATTAGGACTATCCGCAATTTGGATGGTTTCAGGCGCTCCCTCAAAACACATTTGTTCACAGTGGCCTATCACATTCACTAATCAAAGTCATTCTATGTGTAAGTCTGTGTGTGTAGCCCATTCACTATCTCCATGCATCCCTCACTCCCTTAAAATGGCTGGACCATCATTGTAAAAACACCATTGTATATAAACACCTGTACTTTGTATCTCCCCCACCTCATTGTAGATTGTAAGCTTTCACCAGCAGGGGCGGCTGATTTTGCTTTAATTATTGTATTGTTTACGTTGTTACTTATGACTTGTGTTTTGAAACTGTTAAACTGTAAAGCACTGCGGAATATTATGGCGCTATATAAATAAAGATTATTATTATTATTCTTATTATAGAGGCCCACTCAGTAGTGGTGAAGTGTGAACGGCGCAAATTGCGAGTTGATTGCGCCTGATGCAGCTGATACTCCATTACTGTTGGCTGCTGCTCACACAACCGCTCCAACATATGTAACGAGGAATTCCACCTGGTGGGTACGTCACATATGATGCGATGTTCATGAAGGCGAAATCTGCATTGCAGAGCTGCAATCAGCGATCTGGCCATGCTGGAACGTCGCAAGTGAGCGCACTCTAGGCGGACCTTGTGCAGCAGTGCATCAAGATCCGGATAGTCCCTCAAAAAACTCTGCACGACCAAGTTGAGCACATATGACAGACATGGTATGTGAGTGAGGTTGCCAAGGCCCAGAGCTGCCACCAGATTTCGGCCATTGTCACACACTACCAAGCCTGCCTGTAGATTCGCTTCCAAAAACCACACGTCGCTCTCCTGCTTTATGGCATTACAGAGCTCCTGCGCTGTGTGGCTAAGATTCCCCATGGAAATTAATTTCAGGACGGCCTGTTGACATTTGGACACGGCTGTGCTCATATCGGTCGCAACAGGTAAACGTTCACGGGTCCATGTGGAGGTAGACCGTGACGGCTCCTGCAGCGATGATTCTGAGGAACTGGAGTAGGAGGAGGAGTCAATGTGTACAGACTTAATTCCTGCAATCCTTGGAGTTGGCAGAACACGTACAGCGCCACTCGCAAGATCAGTACCCGGCTACACAACATTGACCCAATGGGCAGTGAGGGAAAGGTATTGTCCCTGGCCATGGGTGTTAGAACCCTCTTGTTAGGTTTTGTTTCAGTTTGCTGGTCACATGACCTTTTTTCCCTATTTAGTCTGGCTCCGCCCTTCTGGCTTTGCTTGACTTCATTGTATTATCTACTGTTAAGCTAGCCGGTGCTTAGGTGCCTTAATCAGTCAGTTTTGCTTGATGTTAGGATCGCAAAGTATTTTTTTTTCTGTTTAATTATCCATGCTACAATTTATGTTAGGAGGTGTCCACCTTTTCTCCCAGTCCCTAGATCTTGTAGGGATTCCTCCCTCGCAACTATAGGTTTCGTTCACACTAGATGAGGACTTTAGCGGGTCTGGTCGCAGGATCAGGTTCCCCGTTACATCGTAGGGATTCAGCTTAGTTGTATTGTAGGGACAGAATTCCCTTCTTTCCTTACTGGTTGTAGCAGATCATAACAATGGGTACTGGTCCACGCATCGGTGGTCAGGTGGACCTTGCTACTGAGGGCGTTTAGTAGCGCATGTTTAATTTTTCCCTCAACATGCTTTTGCAGACCAGGGACGGCTTGCCTGCTGAAATGAAATCGGCTTGGCACATTGTATTGTGGGACTGACAATGATATTCAGTTACGGAAACTGTCTGTCTCCACCAGCCTGAATGACAGCATTTCAAGGGACAGGAGTTTTGCAATGCCAGCATTCAGAGCCTGTGCTCGTGCATGGTTTGCGGAGTATGGCCGTCTTTTATCCCATGCCTGTGCTACCGATGGCTGTTTTGTGGCCTGGGAGTGTGAGGATGACAGGGAACTTGCTGCTGTGTGTGGAATAACACTTTGTCTCTGGACAACAGTGACTGAGGTTCTTCCATGGCGATCCTGTGAGGAAGCAGAACCAGCTGTGTGTGAGCTCGATGAAGAGGCTTCAACACAACCTGAAGATGTAGGTGCTGCTGTAGGTTGGCCTACATCTCCAGTGTGTCTTTGTAACTCAACTACGTGCTTTGTCCGCACATGTTTCCACATATTTGTGGTATTGAGGTGACTGACACTTTTAGCTATTTTTAATTTTTGATTACACAGCTTGCATTTGACATAGCAAATATCATGTGCAAGTGTGTGAAAAAAGGACCACGCAGTGCAAGTCCTGGGAGCGCACGTTTTGACTTTTGGAAGACAACTGCTCCGAACAGGTGTCAAACTGGAGGCTACAGGCAACCGAGTCTGCAGCCTAACTCTCCCACCTGTTTGTACCGTTGGGGCAATGTCTTCCTCTATCTTCCTTCTATCACTAACCACTTCTCTAGGCCTCTCCCAGCTTTCAACCAAAGTACTGGTTCTCAGCCACCAAGCTATCCACAGTGCAGCACCCCTCCTACATCTCCTCCCTCATTTCTATCTATCGGCCTAACCGACTGCTGCGCTCTGCAAACGACTTTTGACTAACCTCTGCACTAATACGTACCCCCCACTCCCGACTCCAAGACTTCTCCCGCGCTGCGCCAATCCTCTGGAATGCTGTACCCCAAGAAATTAGGACTATCCACAATTTGCATGGTTTTAGGCTCTCCCTCAAAACACATTTGTTCAGAGCGGCCTATCACATTCACTAATCAAAGTCATTCTATGTATTCTGTGTAAGTGTGTATGTGTGTGTGTGTCTCTAGCCCATTCACTATCTCCATCCCTCACTCCCTTAAGATGGCTGGACCATCATTGTAAATGCACCATTGTATATAAACACCTATACTTTGTATCTCCCCCACCTCATTGTACATTGTAAGCTGTCACAAGCAGGGGCGACTTATTTAGCTTAAATTATTGTATTGTTAACGTTGTTACTTATGACTTGTGTTCTTAAACTGCAAAACTGTAAAGCGATGCGTAATATGATGGCGCTATATAAATTAATATTATTATTATTAGGATTCCTCTGAGCTGCTCCCACCACCTTCCTGTTCCTCACGCCATGTTGGGTCTTGGACCTCATCATCTCCACTACCCTCTTCCAACACCTGCTGCTGTTGGGTGGTCTGGCCAGCACCATGCTCAACAGAAACTGGCACCTGAGTCTCATCATCATCAGATGCGTTCTGCGGTGTGCTGACCATCGGCATTGTCTCACCCGCCTCTTCAGATTCAGAGAGACACAGCTGTTGCGCATCACTGC
Organism: Oophaga sylvatica; assembly: GCA_033576555.1. Taxonomy (NCBI): domain Eukaryota; kingdom Metazoa; phylum Chordata; class Amphibia; order Anura; family Dendrobatidae; genus Oophaga; species Oophaga sylvatica. The sequence continues at coordinate 56,402 of JARQOD010000354.1, forward strand.
ATACTCCCTCTTCTTCACATTACAGAATGCTGCTTGGCTGGGCCCCTGTTTGCAAGCCAATAGATTCTGAGAACAGAAGCAGACACTCAGCTGGCTCCTGTACAGAACTCTCTGACTGCCTGGGCAATTTGCCAGGCGGTGAAGAGACAGATGGTTGCTCAACAGTGCTGTGGTCCTGAGAGGAGGTGGAAGCAATTGAAGTCGATGCATTGGCTGACATCCAACCAACAACGGCTTCAATTTGTTCTTCCCGCAGCAGGGGGTACTCCGAGCTCCTACAAAAGTGCGCATAAAGGAACGCTCACGGGGAAAACTGGTGGATGCTGTGTCACTGGGGGCCGCAGCAGCCACAGAATCCCCACGTCCTCTCCCTGAAGAAACTCCACGGCCACGACCAAGTGCCTTACTCCCTGCCTTCTTCATCGTGGTAGATTGATAAAGAAAGTCTGAAAAGTTATAAGGCCTAAGTGTGGTTATTCCGCAGAGACTGCAGTGAACACTGCACACAACTGTTCAGTAGGTGTGAAAGGCCCCTTTGTGTACTTCTATAGTGTTTGCAACCAATGTATTGTATACGGATGGAAGCGCGTCACACTAATAGATTTTATTTATTTGTAATAGAATGGAGCAGCAACAATTAGAGAAAAATTTCAAGGATGTGCCAGTGACACACGCTCAGCAGACTACAACCAGCAGTGGTTGAAGAACTAACTGGAGCGTGATCTGCACTCCAAAAAGGAAAACCTCAGACTACAGTGAACACTGCACACAACTGTTCACTACCCAACACGTCTCAGCAGGAAAGCAGTCTGTGCGTCAAAACAAAGGCGCAAGCATACATCCACGTACCCTGTTTATAAAGCTATATAAAAAAAATTATGTAGTAGTGACGCACACTTTATTGAGGTACAGTATTACATCGCCATTCACCATCTGTGGCTATGCAGTCTCATCTATATATACCTTATCTATCCGTTGTCATGCTTGCAAGTCGACAGTCAGGCATAAATAGCAATTTTCACTATGCACTATGCACTTTTTAAAGGTTTTGTTTGTTAATATAAATGATTGGCACATATTATCAGTATTACATGATGGAAATTTTAGATATTTTTAAAAACTTTTTAGTGATATTATTCAGCAAATGTAAAGTTTTATGAATGTCACAAATAACTTGTAATGCTGATTATGTTTTTAAGTCAGCCATTCATTGTCTATACAATATAAATGGTGTACTTACTGTTACTTATCCATCATTAATGGATTCTGATATGTACTTGTATGCTTTTATTTAAAACCGTATAGCAGATTATTTAACCTATTTTTATTGTGGTTTGCATTGCTTTTCAACATGTTAATGTATGCGTTTATGTTTGTCAATTATTAATTTACATATATTTTTTAAAGTAAAATCATCATCTTATGGTACTAAAGGTTATATTTCTCTTGTTTGGAGTATAGACATTTTTAATTGACACGTAACAAGGAAAATACTTGATCTAGTATTTAAACATCCTCCTTGACCCTGGGCTCCAACACCGCCAGTTGTTGCTCGGAAGTGCTGTTAGCACAGTCAACACTTGCTCCTGTGTTACTGGGGTTCAGTAATGTCAGCTGTTCCCCTGCTGTGTGAATGGCAAAAAGTCCTGCTGCCTCCACCCTGTTCTCTTCTCATCCCTGGGCTCTAACACCGCCAGTTGTTGCTCGGAAGTGCTGTTAGCACAGTCAACACTTGCTCCTGTGTTACTGGGGTTCAGTAATGTCAGCTGTTCCCCTGCTGTGTGAACGGCAAAAAGTCCAGCTGCCTCCACCCTGTTCTCTTCTCATCCCTGGGCTTCAACACCGCCAGTTGTTGCTCGGAAGTGCTGTTAGCACAGTCAACACTTGCTCCTGTGTTACTGGGGTTCAGTAATGTCAGCTGTTCCCCTGCTGTGTGAACGGCAAAAAGTCCTGCTGCCTCCACCCTGTTCTCTTCTCATCCCTGGGCTTTAACACCGCCAGTTGTTGCTCGGAAGTGCTGTTAGCACAGTCAACACTTGCTCCTGTGTTACTGGGGTTCAGTAATGTCAGCTGTTCCCCTGCTGTGTGAACGGCAAAAAGTCCTGCTGCCTCCAACCGGTTCTCTTCTCATCCCTGGGCTCCAACACCGACAGTTGTTGCTCGGAAGTGTCATTGGCACGGGTACTCACTCCTGCCCAGACTGGTTACAGCACGCCATCTGTTTCCTGTCAGTGTAAACGTCACTTAGCCTCCAATAAGTTGTCCTGTCGTGTTGCGGTCGGGTTAGCCGACTCTATGGTGCCTGGAGTTTAGGTGCTTCCTATGTGTGCTGCGGGATATGCAAATAAAGGCTGTTTCCGTTGTGACAATAGGACAATCACCCACTGTAGTACTGTGGGATTCGGTAACTGCGGCCGGCTCGTGGCCTGTCAACTTAAATTTCCATGGGTACCTTCGGCTACCCGTCCGGGTTCCAGTACCGTCAGCTGGTTCTCCGCAGTGCCTTTGGCCTAGGTGCCTCCATCTCGGTATCCGAGTTCCAGCAACGTCTGCTGGTCCTTGGTAGTGCTTTGGAGCACAGGTACCTCCTGCTTAGTAACCGTGTCCCAGTAACGTCAGCTGGTCCTCGGTTGTGCCATTGGCTCTTTTCCTTCTGCTGCCCCTCCGGGTTCCAGTACCGTCAGCTGGTTCTCCGCAGTGCCTTTGGCCTAGGTGCCTCCACCTCGGTATCCGAGTTCCAGCAACGTCTGCTGGTCCTTGGTAGTGCTTTGGAGCACAGGTACCTCCTGCTTAGTAACCGTGTCCCAGTAACGTCAGCTGGTCCTCGGTTGTGCCATTGGCTCTTTTCCTTCTGCTGCCCCTCCGGGTTCCAGCACAGTCAGCTGGTCCTCATTACTTGCATTGGCTCTTGTACCTTCTGCTACCCGTCCGGGTTCCAGTACCGTCAACTGGTTCTCCGCAGTGCCTTTGGCCTAGGTGCCTCCATCTCGGTATCCGAGTTCCAGCAACGTCTGCTGGTCCTTGGTAGTGCTTTGGAGCACAGGTACCTCCTGCTTAGTAACCGTGTCCCAGTAACGTCAGCTGGTCCTCGGTTGTGCCATTGGCTCTTTTCCTTCTGCTGCCCCTCCGGGTTCCAGTACCGTCAGCTGGTTCTCCGCAGTGCCTTTGGCCTAGGTGCCTCCATCTCGGTATCCGAGTTCCAGCAACGTCTGCTGGTCCTTGGTAGTGCTTTGGAGCACAGGTACCTCCTGCTTAGTAACCGTGTCCCAGTAACGTCAGCTGGTCCTCGGTTGTGCCATTGGCTCTTTTCCTTCTGCTGCCCCTCCGGGTTCCAGCACAGTCAGCTGGTCCTCGTTACTTGCATTGGCTCTTGTACCTTCTGCTACATTTACAAATTGAAGATTTTTTAAATGTTTTTTTGGGTAATCACTCTGGATCTCCAACAATGAAGACTACGACCCTGATGACCACCCTGAAGAAGATGACGACCACAAGGACGACGAGCATCAAGCCAACCAGCCTAAACACCATCACAAAGAAGAAATAAAAGATTACCCAACAGAACTAAGAAGGTTAAGACAAACTACAAGATACAGAACAAGAGACTGAAGAACAATAAGCAGAAGATCAAAAATCAGAAGAACATGAAGTACAGTCATGGCCAAAAGTTTTGAGAATGACACAAATATTATATTTTCACATGATCTGCTGCCCTCTGGTTTTTATGTGTTTTGACAGATGTTTTTATCACATGCAGAAATATAATTGCAAACATTTGAGTAACAAAAGCTTATATTGACAGTTAGAATGAGTTAATGCAGCAAGTCAATATTTGCAGTGTTGACCCTTCTTCTTCAGGACCTCTGCAATTCTCCCTGGCATGCTCTCAATCAACTTCTGGACCAAATACTGACTGATAGCAGTCCATTCCTGCACAATCAATGCTTTCATTTTGTCAGAATTTTTAGGTTTTTGTTTGTCCACCCGTCTCTTGATGATTGACCACAAGTTCTCAATGGGATTAAGATCTGGGGAGTTTCCAGGCCATGGACCCAAAATCTCTATGTTTTGTTCCCTGAGCCATTTAGTTATCACCTTTGCTTTATGGCAAGGTGCTCCATCATGCTGGAAAAGGCATTGTTGATCGCCAAACTGCTCTTGGAGGGTTGGGAGAAGTTGCTCTTGGAGGACATTCTGGTACCATTCTTTATTCATGGCTGTGTTTTTAGGCAAGATTGTGAGAGAGCCGATTCCCTTGGCTGAGAAGCAACCCCACACATGAATGGTTTCAGGATGCTTAACAGTTGGCATGAGACAAGACTGGTGGTAGCGCTCACCTTGTCTTCTCCAAATGAGGCGTTTTCCTGATGTCCCAAACAATCGAAAAGGGGATTCATCAGAGAAATAACTTTACCCCAGTCCTTAGCAGTCCACTGCCTGTACCTTTTGCAGAATATCAGTCTGTCCATGATGTTTTTTCTTAAGAGAAGTGGCTTCTTTGCTGCCCTCCTTGAGACCAGGCCTTGCTCCAAGAGTCTCCGCCTCACAGTGCGTGCAGATGCACTCAAACCTGCCTGCTGCCATTCCTGAGCAAGCTCTGCACTGCTGGTAGCCCGATCCCGCAGCTGAAACACTTTTAAGAGACGATCCTGGCGCTTGCTGGTCTTTCTTGGGCGCCCTGGAGCCTTTTTGGCAACAATGGAACCTCTCTCCTTGAAGTTCTTGATGATGCGATAGATTGTTGACTGAGGTGCAATCTTTATAGCTTCGATACTCTTCCCTGTTAGGCCATTTTTGTGCATTGCAATGATGACTGCACGTGTTTCTTTAGAGATAACCATGGTTAACAGAAGAGAAACAATGATGCCAAGCACCAGCCTCCTTTTAAAGTGTCCAGTGGTGTCATTCTTACTTAATCATGACAGATTGATCTCCAGCCATGTCCTCATCAACACGCACACCTGAGTTAATGGAGCAATCACTGAAAAGAGGTTAGCTGGTCCTTTTAAGGCAGGGCTGCAATGATGTTGAAATGTGTTTTGGGGGATAAAGTTCATTTTCTAGCCAAATATTGACTTTGCAAGTAATTGCTGTTAAGCTGATCACTCTTTATAACATTCTGGAGTATATGCAAATTGCCATTAGAAAAAGTGAAGCAGTAGACTTTGTAAAAATTAATATTTGTGTCATTCTCAAAACTTTTGGCCATGACTGTATAAGACCAAAATGAAGAGCAAAATATATGCTCTAAATTCTAAGCAGAAGAAGACTAAGCAGTGTATGGGGGTGAGTCCGTTCCTCCTCGTGGTGCCCCTGGAAAATGCCTGCTGCTGCAGGCTAAACTGAACACGGACAAATACTGTTGTAATTTAAATCTTTTGTGACAGCAAGAACGGAAGGATGAAAAATTCATACTTTGACAGATTACAAGTACAGGAATCTCTGTCACAAATAAGAATATGATGAAGAAGATGAAGTACAATATGAAGAAGAATAATAGTTTAATAAGAAGAATATGAGTAATGTTAACAAAAAGATGAATAGCAAGAAGTTTAAGAAGAAGATAAAGAAGGTGAAGATGAAGAATAATTTGATGAAAAAGATGATGCTGCTGAAGATTATGAAGGAGAAAGTGTGTCAAAAGTTAAAAAGGTGAAGAGCATGGAAGTTGTGAAATATACATATTTGCCAAAATAGAAAAAACGTTAACAACATTGTCAATTTCTTCGTCAATCCGAACATCTTTAAAAAAAAAAAATATTTATGCTATTCCATTTGATTGGGTTAAACATCTATGCCTTTAATGTCTCCTCAACCTTCCCCAATACATTCTACATTACTCTTTGTTGTTTTCCTTCATGTACAATTAACCAACAAGGCAAGAATGTTTTTTTTTTAATTCCGATATTTTGTTCCCATTGACTTACATTGGATTTCCGGTATCGGTATCGGGTATCGCCGATATTTTTTGGGTATCGGCGATACCATTCCGATTCCGATACTTTTGGATATCGGAAAGTATCGCTCAACTCTAGTAACGATGCGTCTAGGATCAACGTAGGAACGCTCTTCGGCTACCTCTAGTTGTGTCGTTAGTTTAGGAATCTGCAACCCATCAGTTACCAACATCTCAGGTGTTCGGCTGCCCTACTGTTGTTCCTGTCCTCCTCAGCTACCGAAACATAACACCCTACCAGGAGTCTACACATTTACAAAAATTAGAGGCAGACACCAACAAAGTGGCATCAATTGCAATAAAGTAGAATTAGTATAGCGGGAACCGACACCTCTTCCATTACAGCCAACCCAGCAGATGGAGACTGTAATGTGCAAGGTGGTGGAATCTCTGTTCCATATCCCTCTGAAAGCCTGGAAGGGGCATAACTAGGTGGCTTACCAAATTCCTACTTGAACAAGTGGCAGCAGGGGAAAACTGCGACCCAAGGAGGTACAAAGAGGTGGCACCAGGTGCTACTCCATGGCTGACCTGCAGAAGGAGGCAGCTGACCCCCTACAGCAGGTAAGCTGTTACAGCCCTAAGAAGGGATGAAAAATGCAGGCAGGCACTGTAGGGACTCCAGAACCACGGGTGTAGATGGGACCAGCTGAGGAACAGAAAAGCACTGGCAGGTGCGATCTGGACTGGCTGATGGACAGAAGAGCACAGACAGGTATGAGCAGATAGGTGCACGGTAGACAAGCAGTTAGGCGGATCTGGGGAACCTGACAACTAGCAATCATGCAAGGCAAACTAACAACGTAATTCAGGCACCTCCGTATTGGAGGAGAAGCCTTAAATAGAAGGTATCACCCAGCTATAGGTTGGGATTACCTTAGGTTAATGCAGCGGTCCCTTTAACCCTAGTATGCGTGACATCAGAAATCTACATATCAACATATTGGGGACCTTTTAGGCCCCCATGCAAATCATATGGAAAAGCCCACTTATATAACTTTTACAAGTTTATTTTAAAACTGCTAAATAAAATATGATTAGTAAACAAAATTTTAACTATAATTTTTCACCAAAAAAACACCCCAAAAATTTTTTTTTCATAATTTCACACAAACATATAAAAAAACGCACAAAAATGCATAGAAATCTATACCAAACTCGCTGCAGCTACATTTCTATTATGTTTCTTTTCTATTATATTAGTCTTCCAAACAATTTTGACAAGTTATTTTTTCGGAAGAATGTTATTTGCAGACATTTTCCTTACAAATTGATCAAAATCTCTCAGTTTTCCTTTCTAAGTTTCTTGGACACATGAAACAGCGCTTTCTTTTTCTTTCTCCTGGCCCTGGAATCATCTGAAACTGTACACCACACTGTTTCATTGCTTCTTTAGTTTGCTTTAGCAAGCCTTTCACGTCGCTTTACTGTATCATGTGAGGCATTACAAGTTCATGACAAAGGTCCTTCAAAAATAGGCGTCTCCTGTCCTCCGTGCATGGAATTCTGGATGAGTTTCAGTATACAGTCATGGACAAAAGTTTTGAGAATGACACAAATATTAATTTTTACAAACTCTACTGCTTCACTTTTTCTAATGACGATTTGTTATAAAGAGTGATCAGCTTAACAGCAATTACTTGCAAAGTCAATATTTGGCTAGAAAATGAACTTTATCCCCCAAAACACATTTCAACATCATTGCAGCCCTGCCTTAAAAGGACCAGCTAACCTCTTTTCAGTGATTGCTCCATTAACACAGGTATGGGTGTTGATGAGGACATGGCTGGAGATCAATCTGTCATGATTAAGTAAGAATGACTCCACTGCACACTTTAAAAGGAGGCTGGTGCTTGGCATCATTGTTTCTCTTCTGTTAACAATGGTTATCTCTAAAGAAACACATGCAGTCATCATTGCAATGCACAAAAATGGCCTAACAGGGAAGAGTATCGCAGCTAGAAAGATTGCACCTCAGTAAACAATCTATCGCATCATCAAGAACTTCAAGGAGAGAGGTTCCATTGTTGCCAAAAAGGCTCCAGGGCGCCCAAGAAAGACCAGCAAGCGCCAGGACCGTCTCTTAAAAGTGTTTCAGCTGCGGGATCGGGCTACCAGCAGTGCAGAGCTTGCTCAGAAATAGCAGCAGGCAGGTGTGAGTGCATCAGCACGCACTATGAGGCGGAGACTCTTGGAGCAAGGCCTGGTCTCAAGGAGGGCAGCAAAGAAGCCACTTCTCTCCAGAAAAAACATCATGGACAGACTGATATTCTGCAAAAGGTACAGGCAGTGGACTGCTGAAGACTGGGGTAAAGTTATTTTCTCTGATGAATCCCCTTTTCAATTGTTTGGCACATCAGGAAAACGCTTCATTCGGAGAAGACAAGGTGAGCGCTACCACCAGTCTTGTCTCATGCCAACTGTTAAGCATCCTGAAACCATTCATGTGTGGGGTTGCTTCTCAACCAAGGGAATTGGCTCTCTCACAATCTTGCCTAAAAACACAGCCATGAATAAAGAATGGTACCAGAATGTCCTCCAAGAGCAACTTCTCCCAACCCTCCAAGAGCAGTTTGGCAATCAGCAATGCCTTTTCCAGCATGATGGAGCACCTTGCCATAAAGCAAAGGTGATAACTAAATGGCTCAGGGAACAAAACATAGAGATTTTGGGTCCATGGCTTGGAAACTCCCCAGATCTTAATCCCATTGAGAACTTGTGGTCAATCATCAAGAAACCGGTGGACAAACAAAAACCTAAAAATTTCTGACAAAATGAAAGCATTGATTGTGCAAGAATGGACTGCTATCAGTCAGGATTTGGTCCAGAAGTTGATTGAGAGCATGCCAGGGAGAAATGCAGAGGTCCTGAAGAAGAGGGGTCAGCACTGCAAATATTGACTTGCTGCATTAACTCATTCTGTCAATATAAGCTTTTGTTACTCATATGTTTGCAATTATACTGTATTTCTGTCTATGATAAAAACATCTGTCAAACACACATAAAAACCAGAGGGCAGCAGATCATGTGAAAATATAATATTTGTGTCATTCTCAAAACTTTTGGCCATGACTGTAAATGATGAATGAATTTAGGGCTGCCACATCAAGCATATTTGAAAAAAGTACTACAGGCTATCGTTTTGTTTGCCTCTTGCATGAATATTCTCCCACCATCTCATCCATTTTGTCTACACCTCCTTTTGTTTTATTGTAATGCAGGATGATTTCTGTTTTTAATTTTCTGTCATTGCTGTCAATATTGGAATTGTGATGCATGGTACCGAGTAAAATCACTGATTTCTCCTTCTTCGCTATGTAAGATACCAAAGTCGCTTTCCATCGGAAAGGGTTAACAGGTTTACAGGCGCACCTCACAGCATCAGTGACGTCTGAGGGAGTCCCAGGCTGACCTGAAGTGAATTGATTACCATGTGAAGCAATTAATTAAGCTTCCCACACTAATCACTTCCTCTCCTGCCAGCCTGGATATTAGCTCATTCCTTCGGGGGGGGGGGGGGGGTTTACAGCTGAGCTGGCAGCATTAGCTGCGCTGCTGCCTGTAAACCTGTTAACCCTTTCCGATGGATTACAGCGGGGGATCTGACAGATCGCCGGATAGGTAAGAATAATGTTGCTTTATTATTTTATTTTATTACAGGAGAACAAGGGCTTCGCACGGATTACTAGTAAAATAAAAGATGGTCAAAAACTGTGTGTTTATTTCATTAAAATGATTTTTAATTAATGTGTGCGTGTTTTTTTTTATTTCATACAATAGGATTAATAATTGAGAGTTGTCTAATTGACAACGCTCAATTATTAACCTGGCTTAAAGTCACCTTTCAATAGCAAGGTGGCTTTAACCCATTATTAACCAATTAGCCACCGCTACAGGGCAATGGAAATAGACGGCTAAGTGCCAGAAAGGGCACTTCTAATTATAGATTTACCTTTTCTGGTGTGGCTGGGAGCAGATGTTAGTAGCCAGGGGGGGCACAAAATAAATGCACCCTCCTAGGCTATTATTATCTGCCCCCATTCATTGGCTTTCCCTGTCTGGTTGAGAAAATAGTGGGGGAGCCCACACATTTTTTTAAATGAATTTACACATTTAATTAACCTCTACATGTATGAAATTTTGCACACATACACTCATGTCATTGTTAGTGAAAACCATATATCAAACTACATGAAATGACATGGTTAACTGTATGTAAACCATGTGTCATTTCATGTTGGGTCTGTAATTTCACAAAAGCCAGCAATTGAAGTAACTGCTAATATACTATGCAGAAGTGTATTAACTATAAATATATGTATATATTGTGAGACAGTGAAGGGGTGCGTACTGGACGGGGTGTACATTTCACCCAGGTTTCTTAGCTGGGTCGCATGAGGAATGTAGGAGTGAAGGTAGGTTGTCAGTGCGACGTTCACTCCACTCACCATCCAGTACAGGCTTGCAGCCCAACCCTGAGTGCACTCAGCTGTCTAATCAAGCAGCCAGAAGTAGGTGGTTGAGCTAGACAGACGGAGCTCTCAGTCTGAATCCGGCTTCAGACGCTGATGGAAGTCTCCTGGAAGCCAAGCGCTGGTAACTACATAATATGTGTTATTTTGGCCAGACTGTTAGAGCCTAGACCACGGTAGTGAGGTAATTAACTGTGTCTAGTTAGCAGCCTGCCAGGCTTAGGATTTTGTTTTATGATTTGGTTTATGTTTGATGCTGTGGATTTCAATAAAACTGGTTGCGGCCAGTTTTCACCAGTACTGCTGTCGGTGCTTGAACTTTATCTATGCCACTCTGTCTACCCGAGACGGCGATCCCAGAGCTAAACCCCCTGAACTGTCTACAATTGGTGCTCGAATGCGGGCAGCACAGTGGCTAAAAACAGCAGCAAAGTCTGTCAAAGCAGCCTTAAAGAGACAGTAGCCCTAATAGTGTCTGCACAAAAAAAAAAAGAAGAAGCTGAACTTGCTGTGGAAAAGACTTTGCAGTGTGCATGTCCTGGGTAAAGGCTGCCGTTGCCGGGGCAGACAAGTCTGATAGCATGGAGGAGCTGCTTAGACATATGGCGCAAGCTAATGTGCAACAGCAGGAGACTAACCGATTGTTAATGGAGCAGGTTGCAGCACTACGCCAGGCTCTCAGCACCTCGTCCCAGAGTGCTGACGCAAGGTCACCTGCGTTGTCCGCTATAAAGAAGGCGGTAAAACAGACCCTGCAGAAGATGACGCCTCATGATGATGTGGAGGCATATCTCGCTATATTTGAAAGACTGGCAGAGAATCTGCCACCATCTGAATGGGCCATGGTGGTCGCACCCTATCTGACTGAGGAACCCCAAAAGGCCTATTTTGACCTTAGCGAGCAGGATAGCAGAGACTATGCCAAGCTAAAAGTGGAGATTCTTGCCCGGCTGGGTGTTACGGTTGCAGTCCGTGCCAGGAGAGTCCATAACTGTAGATACAGTGGGGACAAGCCTGCTCGCTCACAAATGTATGATCTAATCTACTTAGTAAAGAAGTGGCTGGAGCCTGACGTCAGCAACCCTGCCCAAATCGTCGAAAAGGTAGTGATGGACCGGTACATCTGGGCACTTCCTCCTGAGGTGCAGCACTGGGTCAGACAGGGAGACCCCAAAGATGCCAATCATCTGGTCAGCCTGATAGAGAGGTACTCCGCCACCAAACACTACCTCCGCAACCAGCCGTCCGAGCGGTCGACATTTCGGAGTACCTGGCCTCCGACATCTCCCGGTAACAGAGTTCCAGCTGTTGGGGCCAGGGGGGCTGCTGATAGACGGGTTCAGGCCCGAAGGGACATGTGTGAGGCAAGGGCCGATGCTTCCCTGTCGGAAGTCCCCAGGCCTAGAAAGGTCTCCCCGTTTGAACCACCAGACCTAAGACAGTGTTGGAGATGCCGTGAAAGGGGTCATATTTCAGCCAACTGTCCACTAGTGGGGGAACCTATGGACTGTGATGCTGGAAGGACTCTCTCTCTCCTCGCGGAACCCGTGTGTGTGGACACCCCAACCGAGGAGAATGGCCCACAGGTTTCCCAGGTGGTTATAAATGGCTGCCCCGTACCAGCCCTCCTAGACTCAGGGAGTCAAGTGACTCTGGTACATGCCAGCCTGGCTGATAGGGACTTCATCCCCGATAAACACCTCAGCGTGGTGTGCATCCATGGAGACACCAAAGTCTACCCGGTGACTTCCGTGGACTTTGTCACAAAACTCGGGAGATCTCGTATGAAGTGGGGGTAGTGAAGAACCTGATGCACCCCGTCATATTGGGTCGTGACTTTCCCCTGTTTTGGGGTCTTTGGGGAAAAAACGGTTCTACCGGACAGTGTGATGAAGGTCCTACTGAGGTTGCGCTGTCCATAGGGGCGGAACACAATGCTAATGTGTTGTTGAATTTAAGTGATGATAATGATAATGATGAATTTCCATTTCAGGTGATGTTGGGGGAGGAGGATAATGGTTCTCTGGAACAAAATGTCCCTGACCTACCTGTGTCCCTTGACAATTTCGGGAGTGAGCAGTTGCGAGACCCCACTCTTAAAAATGCCAGGGAAAATATAACTGTTCTGAATGAGCCCGGCTCTGATAAACGATTTCCCCATTTTGCCATGAACAATGACCTGCTATATAGGGTCACTAAGATCAATGGAGAGGTCGTGAGTCAGTTCCTGGTACCTAAACCCTATAGAAGTATGGTGCTAAGTTTGTCACATAACCACATGCTTGGTGGGCACCTGGGGATGGACCGGTTTCCCACTTCCGCAGTCCATTAGTCCCGCTTTCGGTTATAGAGATACCATTTGAAAGAGTAGCGATGGACTTGGTAGGTCCTATTGTGAAATCAGCCAGGGGGCACCAATACATACTAGTGGTACTTGATTATGCAACCCGGTACCCCGAGGCTGTCCCTTTAAGAAATATGGCGTCCAAAAATATTGCACGGGAACTCTTTCATATGTTTTCCAGGACAGGAATCCCTAAAGAGATCCTCACAGACCAAGGCACACCTTTTATGTCCAAGGTGATGAAGGAGCTGTGTAAGTTGCCTAAAATCTCGCACATTCGAACATCCGTGTATCACCCCCAGACAGATGGGCTGGTTGAACGTTTTAATGAAACGTTAAAACATATGTTAAAGAAAGCAGTGGAGAAAGATGGTCGGGACTGGGACTTCCTGTTACCCTACCTAATGTTTTCGGTCAGAGTGGTGCCTCAAGCCTCTACTGGTTTTTCTCCCTTTGAGTTGGTATATGGTCGGCACCCACGGGGCTTGCTAGATATAGCCAAGGAAGTATGGGAGACCGAGGCAACCCCATACAAGAGTGTTATAGAGCATATTGCTCAGATGCAGGATAGAATTGCTAAGGTGATGCCATTGGCTAAGGATCACCTGCAGAGAGCCCAAGAAGCTCAAAGCAAAAAAAAGTTAGGACCTTCAACCCCTGGGATCGGGTCCTGATCCTAATTCCCACTGTGGAAAGCAAGTTTTTGGCCAAGTGGCATGGACCCTACGAGATAGTACAGAAAGTGAGCGAGGTCACCTACAGTGTACACCAGCCAGGGAGACGAAAGCCCTACCAGGTCTATCATATCAACCTGATCAAGCCCTGGAGGGACAGAGAGTCATTATTGGCCTCGGGTGAATTAGAGAAAGGGTTAAAACTACCTCTACCTCCTGTGATAGTTGGTGAGACATTGTCAGTACACCAAAAACAGGAAGTAAGGGAGTTTCTGCAGAAAACTCAGCAGAGGTTTTCAGACTTGCCCAGCCGGACTTCTCTCGTGAAGCACCATATCGAGACCGAGACCGGTACTAAGGTCAAGCTGAAGCCGTACCGGATACAGGAAGCCCGTAGAGAGATAGTCTCCACTGAGATCAAACGGATGCTAGCCCTAGGGGTCATTGAGGAGGCCCAAAGCGAGTGGTGTAGCCCGATTGTCCTGATCCCAAAACCCAATGGAACCTGGAGGTTCTGCAATGATTTTAGAAAGTTGAACGACGTGTCAAAGTTTGACGCCTACCCTATGCCCCGGATAGACGAGCTAATCGAGAGGTTAGGGGGCGCCCGTTATATTACAACCCTCGATCTGACAAAAGGGTACTGGCAGATACCCCTGTCTGAGGAGGCAAAAAAAAAAAAACGGCCTTTGCAACCCCCGACAGCTTGTTTCAGTACCTTGTGATGCCATTCGGCTTGCATGGAGCCCCGGCTACCCTTCAGAGGCTTATGGACCTGATCCTGCGCCCCCATCAAGCCTATGCGGCTGCCTACCTGGATGATGTGGTAATTTTCAGTTCCGACTGGGAGAGCCACGTCGCTAAGGTACAAAGCCGTCTTAGACTCGATAGGCGGAGCTGGGCTGAACATAAACCCAGAGAAATGTGCAATTGGCCTAGAAGAGGCCAAGTACCTGGGCTACGTCATTGGCAGGGGGCTGATTAAGCCCCAAGACAATAAGGTAGAGGAGATTCAGAACTGGCCTACACCCCTCACAAAATTACAGATCAAAGCGTTTCTGGGCATCACTGGGTACTATTGTAGATTTGTACAAAATTTTGCCTCCATTGCTGCCACGTTGACCGACCTGACAAAGGGTGGGAAGTCAAAAATGGTAGTTTGGAATCCGGAGGCAGAAAAAGCATTTCAGTCTTTGAAAATGGCTTTATGTCAAATGTTATGATTTGGTAGCTGAGGAGAGCAGGCAAAAACGGCAATACACCAGAGAGGTTGGAATCTACTGGATTGCAGTACCCTGACTAACCACCACAACTAAAGGCAGCCGTGGAGCGTTCCTACGTTGGTCCTAGACGCCTTGTCACAGCCTGAGAGGTTAACTACACCTAAAGATAGAAAGAGGAAAGCTATCTGCCCCGGAGCAGATCCCCAAAGAACATAGGAAGCCCCCAAACATGTAATGGCGGTTAGACAAGAGGAAATACAGACACAGACAGAAAATAGTAAGAGCAAACGTTGGGGCCCAATCTGCCTAGAAAGAAAAAGGATAGGAAGAACACTTACTGCAATCCAAAAAACCCTAAAAAATACCAACTCTACTAATTGCAAAAACACCTGAGATCACATGACCTCTACCACCTAAATTAGTTCTCTGGTGTAACAAAACTAAGCCGCAGCCACTGAAAAAACTGGAAAAGGCAAATGAACAAATAACAGTGGCTCAGATAAACTGAGAGGAGCACAAGCCCCCGGAGGGACCTGGCTGACCTCCACAGAAGTGCAGGGAACAATGCAAAAAGCAAGCACAAAAGTAAAAACAGAAAATATCTTATCTGAGAGCAGGAGAAGAGGCAAGACACAGCAAGCTTCCAAGTGAACCAGGAACCACAGTTGAGACAAGAACAATTGATCACCGGCAACCATGATGGGAGGGAACCTCCCTTATATAAGACCAGTCTGTAACTCCTGATTGCCAATCTTCATTGAATGGTTCAGTACTGTTTGTAACCACCAGAGGGAGATTCTGCTCAGAATTAATTTCTAACACATTCACAACAGTCAAAGCCCAGTTCTGGTCACCCCTAATTTCAGGGAGGAGTTTCTTGTTCAAACTGGTGCCTCTAATGTGGGGTTAGGGGCGGTTTTGTGGCAGGTCGTGAAGGGAGAGGAGCACCCGGTCATGTATCTAAGTCGAAAACTGACACCGGCTGAACAAAATTATGCCTTTCTGGAGCGACAGTGCCTCGCAATCAAATGGGCGCTGGACTCGCTGCGTTATTACCTCTTGGGCAGGAAATTTAAATTGCAGTCAGACCATGCTCCTCTGGCATGGATGAAGCAGAACAAGGAAAGGAACGCCAGGGTGACAAGGTGGTTCCTTTCGCTTCAAGAATTCAATTTCTCGGTAGAGCATAGGCCTGGGAAGTTACAAGGTAATGCCGATGCCTTGTCCAGAGTTCACTGCCTCTTTGGAGTTGTTGACCAGCCCTCCGGTCTGGACAAGAGGGGGGGATATGTGAGACAGTGAAAGGGTGCGTACTGGACGGGTGTACATTTCGCCCAGGTTTCTTAGCTGGTCGCATGAGGAATGTAGGAGTGAAGGTAGGTTGTCAGTGCGACGTTCACTCCACTCACCATCCAGTACAGGCTTGCAGCCCAACCCTGAGTGCACTCAGCTGTCTAATCAAGCAGCCAGAAGTAGGTGGTTGAGCTAGACAGACGGAGCTCTCAGTCTGAATCCGGCTTCAGACGCTGCTGGAAGTCTCCTGGAAGCCAAGCGCTGGTAACTACATAATATGTGTTGTTTTGGCCAGGCTGTTAGAGCCTAGACCACGGTACTGAGGTAATTAACTGTGTCTAGCTAGCAGCCTGCCAGGCTAAGGATTTTGTTTTATAATTTGGTTTATGTTTGATGCTGTGGATTTCAATAAAACTGGTTGCGGCCAGTTTTCAACAGTACTGCTGTCTGTGCTTGAATTTTATCTATGCCACTTCGTCTACTCGAGACGGCGATCCCATAGCTAAACCCCCTGAACTGTCTACAACATATATATATATATATTATATATATATGTCTCAATGACATATATATATATATATATATATATATATACAGTACAGACTAAAAGTTTGGACACACCTTCTCATTCAACGATTTTTCTGTATTTTCATGTCTATGAAAATTGTAGAATCACACTGAAGGCATCAAAACTATGAATTAACACATGTGGAATTATACATTACACTTTACAAAAAAGTGTGAAACAACTGAAAATATGTCTTATATTCTAGGTTCTTCAAAGTAGCCACCTTTTGCTTTGATTACTGCTTTGCACGCAGAAAAGGTGAACGGATGGACTCTACATGCCTGGTTCCCACCGTGAAGCATGGAGGAGGTCGTGTGATGATGTGGGGGTGCTTTGCTGGTGACACTGTTGGGGATTTATTCAAAATTGAAGGCATACTGTACCAGCATGGCTACCACAGCATCTTGCAGCGGCATGCTATTTTATCCGGTTTGCGTTTAGTTGGACCATCATTTATTTTTCAACAGGACAATGACCCCAAACACACCTCCAAGCTGTGTAAATGCTATTTGACCAAGAAGGAGAGTGTTGGGGTGCTACGCCAGATGACCTGGCCTCCACAGTCATCAGACCTGAATCCAATCGAGATGGTTTGGGGTGAGCTGGACCGTTCACCGCTTCAATTTTGAATAAATCCCCAACAGTGTCACCAGCAAAGCACCCCACACCATTACACCACCTCCTCCATGCTTCACGGTGGGAACTAGGCATGTAGAGTCCATCCGTTCACCTTTTCTGCGTGCAAAGCAGTAATCAAAGTAAAAGGTGGCTACTTTGAAGAACCTAGAATATAAGACATATTTTCAGTTGTTTCACACTTTTTTGTAAAGTGTAATGTATAATTCCACATGTGTTAATTCATAGTTTTGATGCCTTCAGTGTGATTCTACAATTTTCATAGTAATGAAAATACAGAAAATTATTTGAATGAGGTGTGTCCAAACTTTTGGTCTGTACTGTATATATATGTCTTCTATGTGTATATAGAAAGACCACAGAAAAAACAGTGCAAAAAGTAAATTTTTAGAAAAATACAACTTTATTGATTAACCCCTCTCTGACATTAGACGTACTATCCCGTCCATAAAACCCGTGCCATTCTGCCCATGGACGGGATAGTACGTCATAGGCAATCAGCTGCGCTCCTGAAGGGAGCGCAGCTAATCGCCGCCGGGTGTCAGCTGATTATCACAGCTGACACCCGTGACTGTGTGTCAGGAGCGGTCACGGACCGCTCCCGGCACATTAACCCCTAGCACACCGCGATCAAACATGATCGCGGTGTACTGGGGGCACAGGGGAGGATCGCGCAGGGTGGGGCTCCCTGTGCGCCCCCCTGAGACCCTCAGACCAGCGCGAAGTGATCGCGCTGTTCTGAGGGCTTCCTCCCTCCCAGGACCCGGATCCAAGATGGCGCCGGGGTCCTGGAGGGAGGCGGCTTCCTCAGTGCCTGCTGAGAGCAGGCACTGAGAAGCCTGCAGCTGTGCCTGAGCGATCGCTGGTGTGACAGAGTGCTGTGCACACTGTCACACCAGCAATTTGATAAAATACAGTGATGTCCCACCCTGGGACAAAGTAAAAAAGTTAAAAAAATAAAAATAAACATGTTATAAAAAAAAATCCAAAAAAAATTTAAAAAAAAAAAAAATATTCCCCAATAAATTCATTTCTTCCTGTAAATAAAAAAAAACAAACAATAAAAGTACACATATTTGGTATCGCCGCGTCCGTAACGACCCCCCCTATAAAACTGTCCCACTAGTTAACCCCTTTAGTGAACCCCTTAAAAAAAAAAAAAAAATGAAGCAAAAAATCAATGCTTTATCATCATACCGCCGAACAAAAAGTGGAATAACGCGCGATCAAAAAGACCGATATAAATAAACATGGTACCGCTGAAAACGTCATCTTGTCCCGCAAAAAACGAGCTGCTACACAATATCATCAGCGAAAAAATAAAAAAGTTATAGCTCTCAGAATAAAGCGATGCAAAAATAATTATTTTTTATATAAAATTGTTTTTATTCTATAAAAGCGCCAAAACATAAAAAAATGATATAAATGAGGTATCGCCATAATCGTACTGACCCGAAGAATAAAACTGCTTTATCAATTTTACCACACGCGGAACAATAAAAACGCCTCCCCCAAAAGAAATTCATGAATTGCTGATTTTTGTTCATTCTAACCTCCCAAAAATCGAAATAAAAAGCGATCAAAAAATGTCACCTGCTCAAAAATGGTACAAATAAAAACGTCAACTCGTACCGCAAAAAATAAGACCTCACATGACTCTGTGGGCCAAAATATGCAAAAATTATAGCTCTCAAAATGTGGCGATGCAAAATACTATTTTTGCAATAAAAAGCGTCTTTTAGCGTGACAGCTGCCAATCATAAAAACCCGCTATAAATAGTAAATCAAACCCCCCCTTTATCACCCCCTTAGTTAGGAAAAAATAATAAAATTAAAAAAATGTATTTATTTCCATTTTCCCATTAGGGTTAGGGTTGCGGCTAAAGTTAGGGTTAGGGTTGGCGCTAAAGTTAGGATTAGGGTTACGGTTGGGATTAGGGGTGTGTTAGGGTTAGGTTTGTGGTTAGGGTTGGGACTAGGGTTAGGGGTGTGTTGGGGTTAGGGTTGGAGTTAGAATTGGGGGGTTTCCGCTGTTTAGGCACATCAGGGGCTCTCCAAATGTGACATGGCGTCTGATCTCAATTCCAGCCAATTCTGCGTTGAAAAAGTCAAACGGTGCTCCCTCACTTCTGAGCTCTGCCATGCGTCCAAACAGTAGTTTATCCCCACATATGGAGTATCAGCGTACTCTGGACCCCAAGAGTTATTGTGCAATTTGTCCTATTTCTTCTGTTACCCTTGGGAAAATAAAAAACTGGGGGCGAAAATATCATTTTTGTACAAAAAAAATTATTTTTTTGTTTTTACGGCTGTACATTATAAACTTCTGTAAAGCACTTGGGGCTTCATAGCGCTCACCACACACCTAGATAAGTTCCTTGTGGGTCTATTTTCCAAAATGGGGTCACTTGTTGGGGATTTCCACTGTTTAGGCGCATCAGGGGCTCTCCAAATGCGACATGACGCCCCCAGACCATTCCATCAAAGTCTGCAATCCAAAACGTCACTACTTCCCTTCCGAGCCCCAACGTGTACCCATACAGTAGTTTTCTCCCACATATTGGGTATCAGCGTACTCAGGACAAATTGGGCAACAACTTTTGGGGTCCAATTTCTCTTGTTACCATTGTAAAAATAAAATATTGGGGCGAAAAAATCATTTTTGCAAAAAAAAAAAAAGATTTTTTATTTTTACGGCTGTGCGTTATAAACTTCTGTGAAGCACTTCGGGGGTTCAAAGTGCTCACCACACATCTAGATAAGTTCCTTGTGGGGTCTATTTTCCAAAATGGGATCACTTGTGGGGGGTTTCCACTGTTTAGGCGCATCAGGGGCTCTCCAAATGCGACATGACGCACCCAGACCATTCCATCAAAGTCTGCAATCCAAAACGTCACTACTTCCCTTCCGAGCCCTGACGTGCGCCCATACAGTAGTTTTCTCCCACATATTGGGTATCAGCGTACTCAGGACAAATTGGACAACAACTTTTGGGGTCCAATTTCTCCTGTTACCCTTGTGAAAATAAAATATTGGGGGCGAAAAAATCATTTTTGTAAAAAAAAAAAAGATTTTTTATTTTTACGGCTGTGCGTTATAAACTTCTGTGAAGCACTTCGGGGTTCAAAGTGCTCACCACACATCTAGATAAGTTCCTTGTGGGGTCTATTTGCCAAAATGGTGTCATTGTGGGGGTTTCCACTGTTTAGGTGCATCAGGGGCTCTCCAAATGTGACATGACGCCCCAGACAATTCCATCAAAGTCTGCAATCCAAAACGTCACTACTTCCCTTCCGAGCCCCGACGTGTGCCCATACAGTAGTTTTCACCCACATATTGGGTATCAGTGTACTCAGGACAAATTGGACAACAACTTTTGCGTTCCAATTTCTTCTGTTACCCTTGTGAAAATAAAATATTGGGGGCGAAAAAATCATTTTTGTAAAAAAAAAAAAGATTTTTTATTTTACGGCTGTACGTTATAAACTTTAGTGAAACACCTGGGGGTTCAAAGTTCTCACCACACATCTAGATAAGTTCCTTGAGGGGTCTAGTTTCCAAAATGGTGTCATTTATGGGGGTTTCCACTGTTTAGGCAGATCAGGAGCTCTCCAAACACGACATGGCGTCCAGCCAATTCTGCGTTGAAAAAGTCAGACGGCGCTCCTTCCCTTCCAAACTCTGCCATGCACCCAAACAGTGGTTTACCCCCACATATGGGGTATCAGCGCACTCAGGACAAATTGCACAATAACTTTTGGAGTCTTGTTACCCTTGGAAAAATAAAAATTGGGGTGAAAAGATCATTTTTTGTGGAAAAAATATGATTTTTAAATTTTACGGCTCTACGTTATAAACTTGTGTGAAGCACTTGGGGTTCAAATTGCTCATCAATAATCTAGATAAGTTCCTTAGGGGGTCTAGTTTCCCAAATGGGGTCATTTGTGGGGGGTTTCCACTGTTTAGGCACATCAGGGGCTCTCCAAATGCAACATGGCATCCAAACTCAATTCCAGCCAATTTTGGTTGAAAAAAGTCAAATGGTGCTCCTTCCATTCCGAGCTCTGCCGTGCGCCCAAACAGTGGTTCCCCCCCACATATGGGGTATCAGCGTACTCAGGACAAATTGTACAACAACTTATGTGGTCCAATTTCTCCTGTTACCCTTGGGAAAATAAAAAATTAGTGACTAAAAGATAATTTTTGTGGGAAAAAAATAGGATTTTTTATTTTCATGCCCGGGCATTATAAACTTGTGTGAAGCACTTGGGGGTTCAAAGTGCTCACCAAAGATCTAGATAAGTTCCTTAGGGGGTCTAGTTTCCAAAATGGGGTCACTTGTGGGGGGTTTCCACTGTTTAGGCTCATCTGGGGCACTGCAAACGGAACATGACCCCCATTAACGTCTGCATTCCAAAACGTTACTACTTCCTTTCCAAGCCCTGCCGTGCGCCCAAACAGTTTCCCCCCCCCACATATGGGGTATCAGCGTACTCAGGACAAATTGGACAACAACTTTTGGGATCCAATTTCCTTGGGAAAATTCAAAAATTTGGGACTAAAAAATCATTTTTGTGGAAAATTGATTTTTATTTTTTCACACCCAGGCTTTATAAACTTTTGTGAAACACTTGAGGGTTCAAAGTGCTCACAACAGATCTAGATAAGTACCTTAGGGGGTCTAGTTTCCAAAATGGTGTCACTTGTGGGGGGTTTCCACTGTTTAGGCGCATCAGGGGCTCTCCAAACGCGACATGACATCCAATCTAAATTCCAGCCAATTTTAGTTTGAAAAAGTCAAACGTCGCTCCTTCCCTTACGAGCTCTGCTGTGTGCCCAAACAGTGGTTTTCCCCCACAATATGGGGTATTGGCGTACTCAGGAGAAATTGCATAACAACCTTATCTGTCCATTTTCTCCTTTTACCCTTGTGAAAATAAAAAAAAAGTTTGTAAAAGATCATTTTTGTGACTAAAAAGTAAAATATTCATTTTTTCCTTCCACGTTGCTTTAGTTACTGTGAAGCACCTGAAGGGTTAATAAACTTCTTGAATGTGGTTTTGAGTACCTTGAGGGGTGCAGTTTTTAGAATGGTGTCACTTTTGGGTATTTTCTGCTATATAGACCCCTCAAAGTGACTTCAAATGTGAGGTGGTCCCTAAAAAAAATGGCTTTGTAAATTTTGTTGTAAAAATGAGAAATCGCTGGTCAACTTTTAACCCTTATAACTTCCTAATAAAAAAAATTTTGGTTCCAAAATTGTGCTGATGTAAAGTAGACATGTGGGAAATGTTATTTCTTAACTATTTTGTGTGATATATTTCTCTGTTTTAAGGGAATAAAAATTAAAAGTTTGAAAATTGCAAAATTTTAAAAATTTTCGCCATATTTGCGTTTTTTTCAAAAATAAACGCAAGTTATATCGAAGAAATTTTACCACTAACATGAAGTACTATATGTCACGAGAAAACAGTCTCAAAATCGCGAAGATCCGTTGAAGCGTTCCAGAGTTATAACCTCATAAAGAGACAGTGGTCAGAATTGTAAAAATTGGCCCGGTCATTAACGTGCAAACCACCCTTGGGGGTGAAGGGGTTAAAAATGATATTATTAATGGTAGCTAGGGAGCTGAACAAAGTGACGTACATAAGTCACCACATGAATTAGAACATAGCAGGGATACCAAAGCAACGTCCATATATAAATATAGGTATGATTGCAGATATAATTCCAAGCATAGTCAAATTACATATTTGAGATAAATTCCACATGTGAAGTATGTTGATGTCATCAATTCACATAACAGGTAAGTGCCATTACGTCAGGTGAACATAAACGATCAGTCCCATGTGTAAGTATATAAATGATCTATATATAGGGCAACATGGTGCTACCAATAATTATAATGGGGCAATGCCACTCTTATAGAGAAGATACACATGCAAGCACAAATTACATATAAATACACATGGGAGCAGGCATACCCACTGGTAAATACCAGGACTGATATATGGGCACAAGTTATAATGAGGCATATATTGAAGCAAACATACCAGCTGACAAGTTCCTGGATGACAACTTGGACCCCTGCCTCCCCGACGCGCGTTTCGGCATACAATGCCTTCCTCAGGGGGCGTATCAAGTGAGGCTTACTGCGATCTTTTATAGCTGCCAGCATGTCTAAAATCGCCATCAGCTGAGCCGGATACCGCCCACCAGCATCATCCCACTCACCAGCGTCAGAACACACAGGCCTCATGTGATCCAACGTCAGAGAGGGGGCGGAGCCAGGAACGGCAAAACCAGCCAGTACACATAGCATGCTCCAAGCACAGCGGTGGCCATTTTACTAAAGGGCAAACGATATAACTAGCCCAAACTGCTTTATTTGCAAATATATATATACAAAGCGGCGCAAACATTGTGCAAATATACTAATGGTAATTATTGTAATGAGAAACAGCACTGGATCAAAAAATACCGAAAATAACACTCAAAAAATATATAATAATATTGCTACATCACATTTACCTATAACCAATAGTATATATATATATATAAAAAAAAAAAAAAAAGCATAATCCATAAAATACGGTGGCGTGCCTGAATCAAATCTTGGCAAGTATAGACATATATACATCAAAAACTAACTTTTTTAATTAAATATATCCATTAAAGATGGAAATACATCCATCAATATATATAAACACCATACAATATATTATAGCAATATATATGTCTATAGAGATTCTTGATCACGTAGAATCAGTATTGTTGAGCCAAATCAAGGATTACCGGTATTCCATCGCAGCATATTCATAATAGGAGTAGAATAATCTGAATGACTGAATAATAAAATTAAAATTAAAAACAATTCATATTCACATGTGTGAATAGAACGGCACTTATTACCACAACCTGTTATAGATAAGGGGCAAATGAAATACATTCATTCAGCCTAGAGGGATGAACCGTATTAAGAAGCCAAATCCATCTCGTCTCCAACTTAGCCAATCTACTGGACAGGGCACCCTGTTATGTTTCGGTAGCTGAGGAGTGCAGGTAAAAAGGAAATACACCAGAGCAGTTGGAATCTATGAGATTGCAGTACCCTGACTAACCACCACAACTAGAGGCAGCCGTGGAGCGTTCCTACATTGGTCCTAGACGCCTCGTCACAGCCTGAGAAACTAACTACACCTAAAGATAGATATAGGAAAGCTATCTGCCCCGGAGCAGAACCCCAAAGATATTAGAAAGCCCCCAAACATGTAATGGCGGTTAGACAAGATGAAATACTGACACAGAAAGAAAATAGTATGAGCAAACGCTGGGGCCCAAACTAACTAAATAGAAAAGGATAGGAAGGGCACTTACTGCAATCCCAGAAAACCCTGAAAAGCGCCAACTCTACTAATTTCAAAAATACTTGAGATCACACGACCTCTACCACCTAAATTAGTTCTCTGGTGTAACAAAATCAAAACAGCAGCCACTGAAAAAACTGGAAAAAGCAAAAGTACAAACATCAGTGGCTGAACAAAACTGAGAGGGCAGAAGCCCCCGGAGGGGACCCTGAAGGCCCCCACAGAAGTGCAGGACAAAATGCAAAAATATAGTAAAAACACAAAAGAAGAAAATGTCTTATCTGTTAGCAGGAGATGCAGACACGACACAGCAGGCTACAAGGGAAACTGGAATAAAGGATTCAGACCAGAACAATTGATCACCGGCAACCCTGATGGGAAAGTGACTCCCTTATATAAGACCAGTCAGTAACACCTGATTCCCAGTCCTCACAATCTTCACTGAACAGACCAGCACCGCTTGTAACCACCAGAGGGAGTCTCTGCTCAGAACTCATCTCAAACCCATTCACAACAGTACCCCCCCCTTGAGGAGGGGTCACCGAACCCTCATTTGAGCAACCAGGTCGGTCAGGATGAGTTCTATGATACGCACGGATGAGTCTCCTAGCATGGATGTCCGAAGCAAACACCCAAGAATTGTCTTCCTGACCATAACCTCTCCACTTAACCAAATACTGGAGTTTCCGTCTAGAAAAACGAGAATCTAATATTTTCTCAACCACATACTCCAGATTGCCCTCAACCAAAACAGGGTCAGGAGGCACAGCAGCAGGAACCACTGGCTCAACAAACCTCTTCAACAAGGACTTGTGGAACACGTTATGGATCTTAAATGTCCCTGGAAGAAGCAAACGAAAAGAAACAGGATTAAGAATCTCAATGATCTTATAAGGTCCAATGAACCTAGGCTTAAATTTAGGAGATGCTACTCTCATAGGAATATTCTTTGAGGACAACCAGACCAAGTCCCCCACTTTAAACCGAGGACCATCAGTCCTATGCCGATTAGCAAACCGCTGGGCCTTCTCCTGAGAGAGGGACAACCTCTCCACTACCTGGTCCCAAATCTGTTGCATACGCTCCACAACAGAGTCAACACCTGGACAGACAGAAGCCTCCGTCTGTCCTGAAGAAAATCGAGGGTGAAACCCAGAATTACAGAAAAACGGAGACATCAAAGTGGCAGAGCTAGCCCTATTATTAAGAGCAAACTCAGCCAAAGGTAAAAAAGAGACCCAGTCATCCTGATCAGCAGACACAAAGCATCTAAGATAAGTCTCCAATGTCTGGTTTGTTCTCTCAGTTTGACCATTGGTCTGAGGATGAAATGCCGAGGAGAAAGACAATTGAACACCCAGTTTAGAACAAAAAGTCCTCCAAAATCTGGAAACAAACTGGACTCCTCTGTCAGACACAATGTTCTCAGGAATGCCGTGTAAACGAACCACGTGCTGAAGGAACAACGGCACCAAATCAGAGGAGGAAGGCAACTTAGGTAATGGCACAAGATGTATCATTTTGGAAAACCTATCACAAATTACCCAGATGGTGGTCATTCTCTGAGAAACAGGAAGGTCGGAAATGAAATCCATAGAGATATGGGTCCATGGTCTCTTGGGCACAGGCAATGGCATCAACAAACCACTAGAGCGAGAGCAAGACTTGGAGCGAGAGCAAGTCCCGCAGGACTGCACAAATTCCCTGACATCACGAGACAAGGTAGGCCACCAAAAGGACCGACTAACCAAGTCTCTGGTACCAAAAATTCTGGGATGCCCAGCCAATGCGGAACAATGAATCTCAGACATCACACCTCTTTTTCCACTGATCCGGGACAAACAATTTTCCAACAGGGCAGCACTCGGGCCTATCCTCCTGACACCCCTCCAGAGCAAGTCTCAAATTGGGCGAGATGGTGGAAAGAACTACACCCTCTTTCAAAATAACAGAAGGATCAGATAACTCAGGAGAGTCCGCAAGGAAACTCCTCGAGAGGGCATCCGCCTTAATATTCTTAGTGCCAGGAAGAAAGGAAACCACAAAATTAAAACGTGTAGAAAAACAAGGCCCACCTGGCCTGTCTAGGATTGAGTCGCTTGGCAGATTCCAGATAGACCAGATTCTTATGGTCCGTAAGGACCACCACCTGATGTTTGGCTCCCTCCAGCCAATGTCTCCACTCTTCAAAAGCCCACTTCATGGCCAATAACTCCCAATTACCCACGTCATAATTACGTTCAGTAGGAGAAAATTTTCGAGAGAAAAAGGCACAAGGGATACTTTTAGAGGTCTCTGGATCTTTTTGGGACAAAACGGCACCTGCCCCAATTTCAGAGGCATCAACCTCCACCTGAAATGGCAGAGA
The DNA here is from genome assembly GCA_033576555.1 of Oophaga sylvatica. NCBI lineage: Eukaryota > Metazoa > Chordata > Amphibia > Anura > Dendrobatidae > Oophaga > Oophaga sylvatica. Next base: position 83,303 of record JARQOD010000354.1, read on the forward strand.
AACATCAGGCTGCCGTAGAACAGGAGCAGAAGTGAATCTCTGCTTAAGTTCCTGAAGCGCAGAGACTGCCTCAGGAGGCCAATTCACCACATCAGAACCCTTTCTGTTCAGATCAGTTAATGGTTTAACAATAACTGAGAAATTACCAATAAATGTACGATAAAAATTGGCAAAACCCAAAAATCTCTGAAGAGCCTTTAATGAAGTAGGTTGGACCCAATCACAGATGGCCTGAACCTTGACCGGGTCCATTTCAATAAAAGATGGGGACAAAATGAATCCCAGAAATGAGATCCTCTGTACGCCAAAAAGACACTTTGATCCCTTCACATACAGAGCATTCTCTCTCAAAATCTGGAACACAGTTCGAACATGTTTCACATGAGAGTCCCAGTCATTAGAAAAAATCAAGATATCATCCAAATAAACAATCAGAAATTTGTCTACAAAATCCCTGAAAATGTCATTCATGAAGGACTGGAAGACGGAAGGAGCATTAGTGAGCCCAAAGGGCATCACTAGGTACTCAAAATGCCCTTCAGGGGTATTGAATGCCGTCTTCCATTCATCCCCGTGCTTAATGCGAATAAGGTTATATGCCCCCCTGAGGTCAAGCTTGGTAAACCAAGTAGCGTTTTTCACCCTGGAAAACAGGTCAGAAATCAAGGGTAACGGGTATTGATATTTCACAGTAATATTGTTCAAGAGACGATAATCAATACACGGCCTTAGTGAACCATCTTTTTTGGCCACAAAGAAAAAACCGGCACCTAAGGGTGAAGAGGATGGTCTGATATGACCCTTCTCCAATGATTCCTTGATATAAGACCGCATAGCGTCAAGTTCAGGTACAGACAAGTTAAAAAGGCGACCTTTAGGGAATTTACTACCTGGCACTAATTCAATAGCGCAGTCATAGCTCCTATGGGGAGGCAAGGATGCAGATTTACTTTCGCTAAACACATCAGAAAAATCAATCAAAAAGTCAGGAACATCCTGAACCTGGGGGAGGCAGAAAAAACAGGAGTGTTGGTATTAACACATTGGCAGCCCCAACTGGTTACAGACACAGATTTCCAATCCAAAACAGGATTATGAGACTGTAACCAAGGGAAACCCAGCACGATAATGTCATGCAGATTATACAGAACCAAAAATTTGCAGCACTCCTGGTGATCAGGTTCAACCCTCATTATCACCTGAGTAGAAAACTGGGGTTTATTCTCAGCCAAAGGGGTAGAATCGATCCCCAGTAGGGGAATAGACTTCTGTAGGGGTATCAAGGGAAACCCACAACATTTAGCAAAATCATAATCCATCAGGTTAATAGCTGCTCCAGAATCAACGAAAGCCTGAGCAGAAAATGAGGACAGAGAGCATATCAGAGTGACAGTTAATAAAAACTTAGTCTGAACACTACCCAAGACAACTGAGCGTGCAAAACGTCTTCCCCGCTTAGGGCAGACTGAAATAGCATAAGAGGCATCACCACAGTAGAAACATAAACCATTGCGCTTTCGAAACTCATGACGCTGTGCCCCAGACACCACTCTATCACACTGCATGGGTTCAGAAGCTGGTTCACAAGGCAACACCATTCCACGCATACTTCTCCGCTCACGCAAACGTCTGTCAATTTGAATCGCTAATGACATAGAATCATTGAGACCAGAGGGGACAGGGAATCCCACCATAACATCCTTTACATTATCTGACAGACTCTTCCGGAAAAGGGCTGCCAAAGCGTCGTCATTCCATTTGGTCAGGACTGCCCACCTACGGAATCTCTGACAGTATAACTCAGCGTCATAAGGCCCCTGATTTAATGCTAACAAGGCTTTTTCAGCTTGATCAGTGACATTAGGCTCATCGTACAATAACCCCAAAGCCTGAAAAAATGCATCAACATCACTCAAAACAGGATCCCCAGGTGTCAGGGAAAAAGCCCAATCCTGAGGATCGCCGCGCAGGAGAGAGATGATAATTTGAACCTGCTGCGCTGCGTTCCCTGAGGACTTAGATTTTAAGGCAAAAAACAATTTACAATTATTTTTGAAATTCTGAAACTTAGCTCGATCCCCCAAAAACAAATCTGGCATGGGATCCTAGGTTCCACAACAGGCAACCCAGCAAGATATGCAGCAATACTCTGAACCTCAGTGGCAAGCTGATCCACACGGCCAGACAACCGTGCAAACTCCATTGAGAGACAAGATCCTCCCCAGCACCCAGAGATACAGAGGGAAAAAAAAAAAAATGCAACAAATAGAAAAATATCTCTGACAACTCTGACAACCTTTTTTCTTTCACAATATTTTTTCCCTTCTGTGAGTACCATACAAATTTCAATTTTTAGGGCCGGTGATACTGATATGTTTCGGTAGCTGAGGAGTGCAGGTAAAAAGGAAATACACCAGAGCAGTTGGAATCTATGAGATTGCAGTACCCTGACTAACCACCACAACTAGAGGCAGCCGTGGAGCGTTCCTACGTTGGTCCTAGACGCCTCGTCACAGCCTGAGAAACTAACTACACCTAAAGATAGATATAGGAAAGCTATCTGCCCCAGAGCAGAACCCCAAAGATATTAGAAAGCCCCCAAACATGTAATGGCGGTTAGACAAGATGAAATACTGACACAGAAAGAAAATAGTATGAGCAAACGCTGGGGCCCAAACTAACTAAATAGAAAAGGATAGGAAGGGCACTTACTGCAATCCCAGAAAACCCTGAAAAGCGCCAACTCTACTAATTTCAAAAATACCTGAGATCACACGACCTCTACCACCTAAATTAGTTCTCTGGTGTAACAAAATCAAAACAGCAGCCACTGAAAAAACTGGAAAAAGCAAAAGTACAAACATCAGTGGCTGAACAAAACTGAGAGGGCAGAAGCCCCCGGAGGGGACCCTGAAGGCCCCCACAGAAGTGCAGGACAAAATGCAAAAATATAGTAAAAACACAAAAGAAGAAAATGTCTTACCTGTTAGTAGGAGATGCAGACACGACACAGCAGGCTACAAGGGAAACTGGAATAAAGGATTCAGACCAGAACAATTGATCACCGGCAACCCTGATGGGAAAGTGACTCCCTTATATAAGACCAGTCAGTAACACCTGATTCCCAGTCCTCACAATCTTCACTGAACAGACCAGCACCGCTTGTAACCACCAGAGGGAGTCTCTGCTCAGAACTCATCTCAAACCCATTCACAACAGCACCCTCCTAATGTTGATCCTGAGAGATTCAATACCACATACCCGTAATAGGGAGCTGTCACATTCATGACATTCAAAAAAATGACGGGGTATCGTTTTGAGTGTGGATGGCTCAGTGCAGCCGATGGCCGCCTGAATACCTAGTACATGTTCTCTTATTCTAACTTTTAGTTGGCGTGTAGTTAGATCAACATAGATTAGGTTACACGGACATTTTGCATAGTAGATCACGTATCTCGTTGTACACGTGATGTACTGCCGGATGTTAAATGTTCTTGTATTGTCCGAGTTAGTGAACGTATCACACCTATCTATGTTTGGGCAGGCTACACATCGGCCGCAGGGCCTACATCCATTACTCATCCTCATATTGTCTAGAAATGTGGGTATGCCCCGTCCAGTATAGTGGCTGGAGACGAGATGGTCCTTCAGGTTCTTGGCGCATCTAAATGACATAGATGGACTCTTAGGAATGATCCCACCAAATATAGGATCAACCTGTAATATTGGCCATGCCCTCTGGAGAATAGTTCGGATCTTTTCCGACTGTGAATTGAATGATGTAACGAATCTTACAACTTTATCGGAGGAGTTGGGTCTAGATTCTGTCCTGTAGAGAAGATCATGTCTCGAGGCATGCTTTGCCTTATTGAATGCCCTTTTAACAAGTCTACGGCTGGGAGTCCATGGGAGTAAAAACGTTCCTTAAGTTCCTCCGCCCTATACATAAAGTCAGCTTCAGAGGAACAAATGCGGCGAAGTCTAAGAAATTGGCCCACTGGAACTGCCCTAATAACATGTCGGGGATGTCCCGACTTGGCGTGCAATAAGGTGTTTGTTGATGTCTCTTTCCTAAATATGTCAGTATTTAGGGTTCCCGATGGGTCTCTCTTAATAGTAACGTCAAGGAAATCAAGTGAGACACCACTCTGTATAAAGGTTAGATGAATATTTCGGTCGTTGCTGTTAAGGGTATCGATCAGTTGCGCAAGGTCGACAGGTGTGCCTTGCCAGATGAAGAAGATATCGTCTATGTACCGTGTCCACAAAGGGACACGGTCCATCAACCCCTGTTCATCTGACAAGAAGAGATCCCTCTCCCACAGCCCCAGGAAGAGCCCGGCATAAGCCGGCGCATAGGCCGCGCCCATGGCGGTCCCCTGGAGCTGCAGGTAGAAAGAGCCCTTGAAAACAAAAAAACTGTGAGTTAACGCAAACTCTAGTAGTTCCAGCAGGAAGCTCCTCATGTCAAGCGACAGTGATGAATTGCTGAGGAAGAACCGTACCGCAGCCAACCCATCACTGTGCCTGATGTTGGTATAGAGGGACTCAACATCTGCTGAAACCAGTAGAGAATGGTCCTCAATACACAAACCGTCGACCCTGCGCAACAGATCTCCCGTGTCCTGGAGGAAGGAAGGGAGGCCCATGACAAGAGGTTGTAAATGAAAATCGATCCATTTATTAACGTGTTCCAGGAAGTTCCCATTACCCGAAATAATAGGTCTACCGGGTGGCACAGAGGCATTCTTATGGATCTTCGGGAGGAGGTATAGGGTTGAGACAGTGGGTTCCTGTACCGTTAATGCAGAGACCAATTCCTTGGAGACAATGCCGTCCTGCAAGGCCCGCTTTAAGATGTTATCCAATTGTGCCGAATATGCTGAGAGGGGATTGTAAGTCAGCCTCCTATAATTGGTGGTAACATGGAGCTGTCGGTAGGCTTCCCTCTCATACATATCAACGGGCCACAGGACGACATTGCCTCCTTTGTCTGCCGGTTTATAAATAACGTTAGGTAATTCACATAAATGCCTCAACCTAATCCTCTCTTCCCGTGTAAGATTGTCAGACATAAGACCCTTTGGAATACGATTTAATTCCTCTGTAACCACCCGAACAAATAGATCTATATTAGCGGATGACGAGAGTGGGGGGAACCTCCTGGAGCGCGGACGAATTGATGGAGGAATCTTACCTCCAATATTAGTATGTTCAGATGACAGTTCCTCTAGAATCCTCAGGGCCTCCTGTTCCTCCTCTGTTGGAAATAATGAACGTAGGGAATTATTATCAAAATACCTCTTAAACAGCAACGACCGTGCGAAAATATATAAGTCCTTTACAGTGGTGAATACATCAAAACCTGACGTTGGTGAAAATGAGAGACCTCTACCAAGAAGACCCAAATCAACATTAGTTAAAATATGAACACTTAGATTAATCACCTTATTGTCCCGCTGTGTTAGAGTGGATGATGCATTTCTCTTATAGGGGTGATAGGAACGATCTCTGAGTCTTGTACTTTCCGTGGACACAGTCGTTATATTAGAAACGGACGATACATCCGAGCGATTGCTCAAGGATGAGATTGATACATTGGATGCACTTTTATGTAAATTCCCCTGTGAAATATTCCTCCATAGGTATACCCTCTTGGATTGATAATCCTTCAGATCTCTTGAATATTTTTAAATTGAGTATCCTGAATTTTTTTTAGCAATTGCATCAAGGGCCTTCTCCAAATCCATCTCAATTGATTGAATTTTATCAGCCGAATAATTAGAATGTAAATCGGCTTGCATAGAGTCAATTGAAGCATCCAGCTCTTTGATTTTTGTGGAGTTTAACTCAATTAGAAGATCCATACATGAAAAAGCACAGACATTGCATGCCTCCTCCCACTTCTCTACAAAGGCAGAATCTTCAACCGGAAATGAGGGAATAACCCTCACCCGAAGGCCCCTGGGAATCATTTTATTAATCTTGTACTTTTCAAGAAATAATTTGTTCCACCATAATCTAGATCGCTTTTCAATCATATTTTTGATTGTTGAACATTTATCTTCCCATGAAGAATCAACCGGCTGTGGGTATCAGCTACACTACTACCAAAGACTTTATCCATTTGATCGAGCCATAACTTCTCTCTGGCCCGAAAGTCCATAGTGTCGACCAAAACACCTGTGCATAACACAGAAATAATTAGTAGGAGAACAGGATGACACTTAAAGTGACCCCAAAATGACATAATAACAACAAATGTATATGTAGTGTCTAAATAGGGACAACTCAATCTCACTGGACTATATAGGACACACTGTATGCATAGCATTAGAACTATATATATATATAGACATATATATTGCTATAATATATTGTATGGTGTTTATATATATTGGTGGATGTATTTCCATCTTTAATGGATATATTTAATTAAAAAAGTTAGTTTTTGATGTATATATAAGTCTATACTTGCCAAGATTTGATTCAGGCACGCCACCGTATTTTATGGATTATGCTCTTTTTTTTTTTTTTTATATATACTATTGGTTATAGGTAAATGTGATGTAGCAATATTATTATATATTTTTTGAGTGTTATTTTCGGTATTTTTTGATCCAGTGCTGTTTCTCATTACAATAATTACCATGAGTATATTTGCACAATGTTTGCGCCGCTTTGTATATATATATTTGCAAAATAAAGCAGTTTGGGCTAGTTATATTGTTTGCCCTTTAGTAAAATGGCCACCGCTGTGCTTGGAGCATGCTCTGTGTACTGGCTGGTTTTGCCGTTCCTGGCTCCGCCCCCTCTCTGACGTCGGATCACATGAGGCCTGTGTGTTCTGACGCTGGTGAGTGGGATGATGCTGGTGGGCAGTATCCGGCTCAGCTGATGGCGTTTTTAGACATGCTGGCAGCTATAAAAGATCGCAGTAAGCCTCACTTGATACGCCCCCTGAGGAAGGCATTGTATGCCGAAACGTGCGTCGGGGAGGCAGGGGTCCAAGTTGTCGTCCAGGAACTTGTCAGCTGGTATGTTTGCTTCCATATATGCCTCATTATAACTTGTGCCCATATATCAGTCCTGGTATTTACCAGTGGGTATGCCTGCTCCCATGTGTATTTATATGTAATTTGTGCTTGCATGTGTATCTTCTCTATAAGAGTGGCATTGCCCCATTATAATTATTGGTAGCACCATGTTGCCCTATATATAGATCATTTATATACTTACACATGGGACTGATCGTTTATGTTCACCTGACGTAATGGCACTTACCTGTTATGTGAATTGATGACATCAACACACTTCACATGTGGAATTTATCTCAAATATGTAATGTGATGATCCTGCAAGCTCCATATCCTGTACTTCTCTAGAAGTCTCCATAGCTACTGCATTCATTAGGCTTTGCAGCCTGTGGGCTTCCCCCCCCCTTCAGCTCACTACACACTCTGTGTAATCTGATTCCAGGTGGCTAGCCCCCACAGGGAGGCCGGCTGAAAGCGGCTAACAAGCCACATGGTCTGTTCCTTTGTTGCATGGTAGTTATTCAAGATCAAAAATTTTGACTCCTGTGTATGTTATAAGTATGAAATTTTCATATCTGCCATTTCATCGGTGAATCCAGGGATCGGTGAAGTTTCTAAGCGCTGGCACCAGCAGAACCTAAGAAACAGATTTCTGCTCAGCCGATCCACCCAGGCACTCTGCGTTTAGACTTAAATGCACGCCAACATCTTGCGGAGTACAATGGTATGCTCTGCATCGCTGTATGAGACTCCATCTCTTATTTATGAAAGTTTTGAGTTTTCTGAACTAAGAGTAACCCTTAGAGCAAGAGGAGGACCCTGGTAACTCCACCCCGTTTATGATGTCACGGCCACAGGTCTATAAGGTAGGGGCCAGGTATTCTGGCTGAGATCTGCCCTGGACACCAGACTTATAGCAGCTCTGTGATGCATTGTGATGTCTCCCCTCCCCCGACCGCATGGCTTGCCTACTATGATCTAAGAACTGTAAGTTGATCTTCCTTATGTTAACCCCTTTTATTTTCTAATTGTCTTGTACATAACTATATTGCCTCAGCTTGTTACATCTTTTTATATTGTATAAGCACTGCCTGTCTTTTTAGGAATAAACCTATAAATTTATTAGTTTGTTTCTCCTGCTCTATAAACGAATTTGCACGTGCCTGAAGCACTACGCTACTGTTTTGGGGTTGCTACGGACCCTCTTGATAAATTGTTCATCAAAAGCCGTAGCTGGTGGCAGCTAAAAGGAAGGGGTGTAAAGTGTTAATCTATTGGGTGACGCTGGCAGTGACGGAGCGGGGTTTATAAGGGTACTGCCTGGCTGCAGCCAGGAGTAATTATAATTCCCTCACTGCAGCATGCCCAATAGCCAGCACACATCCAAGTGACCCGTCTGGCGACCAATTATCCTAGGTGCAGTTCCCTGACTGACCTGAGGGTAAGGGGGGCGCCAGAGAGCTGCAAGTTCCTAAGTGGAAGTGGGATAATTAAAAGTCCCTGCAGTTTACCGGGTCGGACGGCAGCAGCCGTCGTGTGTGTGCGCGTTTTTGTCACATTTGCGGCACGGAGGGATCACAGGCCGTGATACCCCGGGCTACCGTGTGGCGGACCGTGTGCCCGTTCATCACATATTGGTGGCAGCGGTGGGATTATAGAGCATTAGTGATCTGGTTTGAGCAATCATTCCATTCACTAAAAAACTTGCACGGTTCTTCAGCGACCCTGCAACTAAAGTTTTGGAGAACAGACTCAGTGTTTATTAGTCCTGAGACAATTGTGTGTACTTGCGGTTACCCCTCCCTTCTCTTTGTTTTTCTATCCTATCTTTTATTTGGCAACCATGGCTACGAGGGGATTCGACTGGTATAATCGGAGTAGCAGGGAAACTCTTCTAGCCATCTGCGAGTGGAGGCAGATTGTCCCCATGGACCAAACCAAGGCCGCAGTGATCCAGGCCCTGATGGCACGGGACCACGCTCAGAGCGAGGAGGGCGCAGGAGCCGGCCCAAGCCAAGGTGGTGCCGCAGGAGCAGAGGCCCAACCCTTGACTGCTTACACCCAGGGCGGGATGGACCCTTACCTGCAGGCGGCCCTGGAGGGACTCTCCACTGACGACCATGAAGAACGCCTGAAGCTGATCCAGAAAGCTCAAGAAAGAGCTGACCAGCGAGAGGCCAACCAGCGAGAGGCCGAGAGAGCCGAGCGAGAGGCCGAGAGGGCCGAGCGGGAGGCTGAGAGAGCCGAGCGGGAGGCTGAGAGAGCCGAGCGGGAAGCTCAGAGAGCCCATGAACTGGAGCTGCTCAGACAAGGGGCAATGCCCCCCACAGCCCAGAGCAGTGTGCCCAGCAGCGCTCAGAGTCCCAAGCCCCGGCCGGAGCACTTTCCCATGATGGAAAAGGACGGAGACTTGGACACTTTTCTGCGGGCCTTTGAGAAAGTCTGCAGACAGTACCGGCTGCCTGACAACCAATGGGCCAGGTACTTGACTCCCGGGCTAAAGGGCAAAGCTCTGGAGGCGTTTGCTTCACTCACGCCGGATCAAGATGACAACTATCAGGCCATCAAGCAGGCCCTGATCGCCAAGTACCAGCTAACCCCTGAGGTATACCGAAAGAAGTTCCGGAACCTCCAACGTGGCCCACACGACAGTTATAGCGATGTGGTGCAAGGACTCAGGAACCACTTTGACCAGTGGATCCAGGGACTGTCAGTTGACACCTTTGAGAACCTGAGGGACCTGATGATCAAAGACCAGTTCCTGCATCTGTGCCCAGCTGAGGTCCGACAGTTCATCCTGGACCGAGAACCGGAGGACGCGGTCAGAACAGCACGGATCGCCGACAGCTATGAGGCCAACCGGAAAACCGAGGTGCGGAAGCCCGTCACCACCCGCTGGGGAGGGGGTAAGCCTGCAACCAACCCCAGTGCCCCTGCCAGCCGTCCCTCTGGAGGCACTATCCCCTTTGCCAGCGCCAGGCCTACATCAGATCCCCGCCAGTGTTTCTCCTGTAAAAGGACTGGACACATCAGCGCCACCTGTCCGGAGAGGCAGAAGAACCCCCCAGCCAAGGCCTCCGGGCCCAACACCTCTGTTCTTTTGGTGGGTGGTGTGGTGGGGAGGGTTGATGACAACGTGCAGCCCGTCCGCGTGGGGGCCCGTCTTGCTACAGGCCTCAAGGACACCGGGGCTGAATGAACCCTCATCCGACCCGAACTGGCGGCCCCTGAAGAGTTGATTCCGGGGAAAACCTTAACTGTCACAGGGATTGGGGGCGTCCACTACCCCTTGCCGATAGCCCGAGTTTTCATTGACTGGGGTGCCGGGAGCGGGGTGAAGGAAGTGGGGGTGTCCGAAAACCTGCCCACTGATGTTTTATTGGGGACTGATCTGGGGAGGATGGTGGCGTACTATGTCCCTGACACCCCTTCCCAATCTGATGATAAGGTTAACGTTAACCATGATGTTGATGTTGATGATGATGGGAAACTGATTGTGTTACCTGCTAATGCTTTGCGAAGTGATGATGCAACTGATAACCTTTCTTTCCCTAGGACTGATGTTGATAGTGATGTATCTGTGCCATCTGAATCTGTTAACCCTTTCTCTGAAGTGGTAGATGTGTCCACAGGTACAGGAGCGTTCAGTCCCGTCGCTCTGCGGAGTGAGACGGCTGAGGAACCCCTAGCAGGAGCAAGCGACAGTGCTCAAGGAAATGGGGAGGTGCATGGGAACCGGGAGGAAGGTGACGCCAAGACTCTGACCAGTGCCACCGAGGAAGGTAACTGGCCCATAAGTAGCCCTGCTCCTGAAGTGTTGGGGGTGGATGGGGAGGTAGAGCCCATAGCAGCGCAGGCTGATGGGTCTATAGAAATCCCCGGGGAGACTGCATATGTAGCTGCTGTCACCCGCAGTCAGAGTGCCCGGATCGCAGGTAGCGCCCTGCCATCTGGACCCTCCTCCGCTACAGGAGAGACTGAACCAGAGGTGGACCCAGAGCCGGTCCCAGAGGGTCCCAGTGAGGAAGGAACCCTGACGTCACTTCTGGCTGCCTCCAGCCAGGAGTTCCAGGCCGCTCTGCACTCAGATGCGAGCCTGGAGAACTTGAGGCACCTCGCCAAGACGCCCACCTCCGTGACTGATAAGGAGAGGGTGTTCTGGGAACGAGGAAGGTTGTACCGGGAGACAGTACCCGGAGATTCCCAAAAGGAGTGGTTGAGGGAAAAACAGCTGGTCATCCCGCACCAGTTCCGAGGTGAGTTGTTGAGGATTGCCCATGAGATTCCACTCGCTGGACACTTGGGGATCAGCAAAACTAAGGCACGGCTGTCTCAACACGTCTATTGGCCCAAGATGGGGACAGATGTGACTAACTACTGCCGCTCCTGTATCACCTGTCAAAGAGTGGGGAAGGCGGGGCCTGCTCTTAAGGCTCCCCTGATCCCATTGCCAGTGATAGAGGAGCCTTTCCAGACGATCGCGGTGGACATTGTGGGCCCGCTGGCCATCCCCAGCAGCTCTGGAAAGCAATACATCCTTACTGTGGTAGACTACGCTACCCGGTACCCGGAGGCAGTAGCTCTGTCCTCAACTAGGGCAGATAAGGTGGCGGATGCACTGGTGACCATCTTTTCACGGGTAGGATTTCCCAGGGAGATGCTTACCGATCAAGGGACCCAATTTATGTCTCGCCTAATGAAGGCTCTCTGCAGCAAAATGCAGGTGACGCGTATGGTATCGAGTGCGTATCACCCACAGACCAATGGTTTGTGTGAGCGCTTTAACGGTACCCTCAAACAGATGCTCCGCATGCTGGTTGAGACCCAGGGACGCGATTGGGAGCGGTACCTCCCACACCTGCTATTTGCCTACAGAGAAGTCCCGCAGGCCTCGACGGGGTTCTCCCCCTTCGAGCTCCTGTATGGTAGGCGAGTCCGGGGACCCTTGGGTTGATAAGAGAATCCTGGGAAGATGAGCCAAACCCCACGGAAGTGTCCATCGTGGATTATGTCATGCGCTTCCGCGACAAGATGCAGACCTTGACGCAGTTGGTGCATGACAACATGACGCAGGCTCAGGCTGACCAGAAGCACTGGTACGACCAGAACGCCCGGGAGCGGACCTACCAGGTGGGTCAAAAGGTGTGGGTGCTGGTCCCCGTACCAAAGGATAAGCTTCAGGCAGCCTGGGAAGGCCCGTACGTCGTGCACCAACAGCTCAACCCAGCCACCTACGTGGTCACGCTTGACCACACTCGGGGTAGGCGCAAGGCCTTTCACGTCAACATGATGAAGGCCCATCACGAACGTGAAGCCTGCGTCCTACCGGTCTGCAATCTGCCCGAGGACGGGGAAGAGGATCCCCTCCTAGACATGCTGGCCCAAGCTAATGCCAATGGGTCCATTGAGGACATGGAGGTAAATGCCTCGCTAACCGTCTCCCAGCGGTTGCAGTTGCTGACCACTCTGGAACCCTTCCGGGCCGAGTTCACGAACCGACCCGGAAGGACCGAGTTGGCAGTCCACGAGGTGGACACCGGAATCACGCCCCGTTACGGCGGACACCTTATCGGATCTCTGAGGAAGTGCAGCAGATTATGCGCCAGGAGATCCATGAGATGTTGCAGCTGGGGGTGATCCGGCCGTCCAAAAGCGCGTGGGCCTCACCTGTAGTTCTCGTGCCAAAAAAGGATCGGACCACCCTGTTCTGCGTGGACTACAGGGGGCTCAACGCCATCACTACCTCTGATGCGCACCCAATGCCACGCATCGAGGATCTGCTGGAGCGGTTGGCGAATGCCAAGTACATATCCATCATGGATTTGAGCCGGGGATACTGGCAGATTCCCCTGAGCCCTGCGGCGCAGGAGAAATCCGCCTTTATCACCCCTTTTGGACTGTACGAGTCCACGGTCATGCCTTTCGGCATGAAGAATTCCCCTGCCACTTTTCAGCGGATGGTCAACCACCTGCTTCAGGGACTGGAGGAGTACGCTGTGGCGTACCTGGACGACATTGCCGTCTTCAGTTCCACCTGGGAGGAACACCTTCAGCATCTCCAGGAGGTGCTCAAGCGTATTCACCAGGCAGGTCTGACCATCAAGCCGGGAAAATGCCAGATGGGCATGAGGGAGGTCCACTACCTGGGGCACCGGGTAGGCGGGGGTTCCATGAGTCCAGAGCCCGAGAAAGTGGACACGATCGTGTCCTGGCCCACCCCCAGGACCAAAAAGCAGGTGAAGTCCTGCCTGGGCACTGCAGGGTACTATAGGCGTTTCGTACCGAACTATAGCGCCATTGCAAAACCCTTGACGGACCTCACCAAGGGCGGTCTACCCCAAACAGTCAGCTGGACAGATGGCTGTGAGGCGGCATTCCGAGCTTTGAAAACAGCCCTGTGCAGCTCTCCAGTGTTGAGAGCCGTCGACAGCAGTCGGCCCTTCCTGGTACAGACTGACGCCAGCGAATTTGGCCTCGGTGCTGTACTCAGTCAGGTTGATTCGGGGAACCAGGAGCACCCCGTGTTGTACCTGAGCCGGAAACTTCTGCCAAGGGAAGTGGCATACTCCACCATCGAGAAGGAGTGCCTGGCCATGGTCTGGGCACTGCAACGTTTGCAGCCCTACCTGTACGGGCGCACCTTCAAGGTGGTCACCGACCACAACCCGCTGAGCTGGCTGCACACAGTGTCCGGAACCAATGGTAGGTTGCTACGCTGGAGCCTTGCCCTGCAGCAGTATGATTTTGCCGTACAACACAAGAAAGGCAGTGATCATGGGAATGCTGATGGGTTGTCCCGACGTGGCGAACTCGCTGAGGTGCGCATGGCGGATTTCCGAGAGGTCATGCCTCCGTAGCGCCCTCTAAAGGGGGGAGGTGTGATGATCCTGCAAGCTCCATATCCTGTACTTCTCTAGAAGTCTCCATAGCTACTGCATTCATTAGGCTTTGCAGCCTGTGGGCTTCCCCCCCCCTTCAGCTCACTACACACTCTGTGTAATCTGATTCCAGGTGGCTAGCCCCCACAGGGAGGCCGGCTGAAAGCGGCTAACAAGCCACATGGTCTGTTCCTTTGTTGCATGGTAGTTATTCAAGATCAAAAATCTTGACTCCTGTGCATGTTATAAGTATGAAATTTTCATATCTGCCAATTCATTGGTGAATCCAGGGATCGGTGAAGTTTCTAAGTGCTGGCACCAGCAGAACCTAAGAAACAGATTTCTGCTCAGCCGATCCACCCAGGCACTCTGCGTTTAGACTTAAATGCACGCCAACATCTTGCGGAGTACAATGGTATGCTCTGCATCGCTGTATGAGACTCCATCTCTTATTTATGAAAGTTTTGAGTTTTCTGAACTAAGAGTAACCCTTAGAGCAAGAGGAGGACCCTGGTAACTCCACCCCGTTTATGATGTCACGGCCACAGGTCTATAAGGTAGGGGCCAGGTATTCTGGTTGAGATCTGCCCTGGACACCAGACTTATAGCAGCTCTGTGATGCATTGTGATGTCTCCCCTCCCCCGACCGCATGGCTTGCCTACTATGATCTAAGAACTGTAAGTTGATCTTCCTTATGTTAACCCCTTTTATTTTCTAATTGTCTTGTACATAACTATATTGCCTCAGCTTGTTACATCTTTTTATATTGTATAAGCACTGCCTGTCTTTTTAGGAATAAACCTATAAATTTATTAGTTTGTTTCTCCTGCTCTATAAATTAATTTGCACGTGCCTGAAGCACTACGCTACTGTTTTGGGGTTGCTACGGACCCTCTTGATAAATTGTTCATCAAAAGCCGTAGCTGGTGGCAGCTAAAAGGAAGGGGTGTAAAGTGTTAATCTATTGGGTGACGCTGGCAGTGACGGAGCGGGGTTTATAAGGGTACTGCCTGGCTGCAGCCAGGAGTAATTATAATTCCCTCACTGCAGCGTGCCCAATAGCCAGCACACATCCAAGTGACCCGTCTGGCGACCAATTATCCTAGGTGCAGTTCCCTGACTGACCTGAGGGTAAGGGGGGCGCCAGAGAGCTGCAAGTTCCTAAGTGGAAGTGGGATAATTAAAAGTCCCTGCAGTTTACCGGGTCGGACGGCAGCAGCCGTCGTGTGTGTGCGCGTTTTTGTCACATTTGCGGCACGGAGGGATCACAGGCCGTGATACCTCGGGCTACCGTGTGGCGGACCGTGTGCCCGTTCATCACATGTAATTTGACTATGCTTGGAATTATATCTGCAATCATACCTATATTTATATATGGACGTTGCTTTGGTATCCCTGCTATGTTCTAATTCATGTGGTGACTTATGTACGTCACTTTGTTCAGCTCCTTAGCTACCATTGATAATATCATTTTTAATCAATAAAGTTGTATTTTTCTAAAAATGGACTTTTTGCACTGTTTTTTCTGTGGTCTTTCTAATGCTATGCATACAGTGTGTCCTATATAGTCCAGTGAGATTGAGTTGTCCCTATTTAGACACTACATATACATTTGTTGTTATTATCTCATTTTGGGGTCTCTTTAAGTGTCATCCTGTTCTCCTTCTATGTGTTTATACCTACTCTTTCTTTTGTGATTTAAAAAAATATTAATTTGGATCCACTATACGGTATTTTTCAGACCATAAGACGCACAAAATTTTTGGGGAAAATGGGGATGCGTCTTATGGTCGCAACATACCGAAAAGTACGGTGGCGGCGGCGCTCCCAATGCAGCTTTGCTGCGGTGCAGTGGTGGTGTCGGGGCAGCAGGAAAGCCCCCCGCAGCTGCGACGCGTGCAGGGTTGAAGAATGGCCGCCAGGGGCCTCCGGTGGCGGTCCCGATGCAGCCTGTGGTGCAATGGTGGTGTCCAGGCAGCAGTGGGGATCTGGGCTGCGTGGGGGGCTCCGCCGGCATTTCGGGGGACTTTTCGGCTAGGACTAAATGCCGGCGGAGCCCCCCACGCAGCCGAGAGCCCCGCTGCTGCCCGGTCACCACCACCGCACCACAGGCTGCATCGCGACCGTCATCGGAGTCCCCTGGCGGCCTTCCTTCAGTCCGGCACCGCGTCGCAGCTGTGGGGGGCTTTCCGGCTAGGACGAAATGCCGGCGGAGCCCCCCACGTAGCACAGAGCCCGCTGCTGCCCCGACAACACCACCGCACCGCAGGGAAGCTGCATTGGGACCGCCTCCGGATTTGTGAGTATATGGCCACCCCACAGTGCTCAACCACCCCTCAGAACACAGCCACCCCACAGAACACAGCCACCCCACAGAGCACAGCCACCCCACAGAACACAGCCACCCCACAGAGCACCACTACCGCACCAGCCTGGACCACCGAACGACCCCAGTGACCACTCCTCTACCTGTGCTGATCCGTTTGCTGGTAAGCTCAATTCGAACTGTAAGACGGACTCCCATTTGACACATTATTTTTTTTTCCCAATTTTCCTTCTGAAAATTTGGGGTGCGTCTTATGGTCCGGTGCATCTTATAGTCCGAAAAATACGGTATGTCGGTTTTGCTAGCCACAGACAAAATCAAGTCTCATGTCTATCGGATGTGAAACATACGCTTTGATGCAACTAAATCGGATGTCAGACGGATCAATGTTCAGGAAACTTTTGTGCGATAATCGTCCCACTAAAAAGGTCTGATTTTTTAGACGTTGTGTGTGACTCCGGCCTTAGGGGAAAAGTAACTGGGACTTCCCACAGCTCCTTGAGCCTGTCTCAGAATATTATGGATTGCAGTACGTCCAACTAATGTAGGATTACCGTCCCAAAAAACATTCGTTTTGGATGTTCTACTTATCACTTCTTGAGGATCCACTGTATTCACTTCTTCATCATCAGAAGAAGAATCACTTGAGGATGTTTGATTCTCTGGTGGCAGGTACTCGTCATCGGACAAAGATAGTTCACTTTCATCATCACTTTGAAAGACAATTGCTTCAATCTCTTGGTCACTCAGACACTTGGAGGAAGACTGTGCCATTGCTGACTAGATGTTAGCAAACTAAAAGAAAAAACAATGAACACAATGAGGGTTGTCCACTCTTTGCTTGTGTGTGACACACTTTAAGTGTAAAGTGCCCCCTCCCTCCTCTCACCCTCAGCATCTCTTACCTTTTATACTTTCTTTTAGGTGTTGTACAATTCTCTGGATGTCTGTAGCTCAATAGCTTTACCCTTTGCATGCTTCTTAGAATCAGAGAAACTGAAACTGAATCAGACTTCCTCTCAACTTCTTATCTCAGGTCCTTCACAATTAGCTCATAGTGTATACTGTCCTCATTACGCTCTACATAGCTCATTACTGTGTTTAGAAGGACCTGAGATGATGTCATGGCCTTATCTCTTCCTTCAAAAATCACATGACATCCTCATATGGCATTATCCAGACCCTGGCCCCTCCACCAGCACTACTGAGTACAAGTAAAGTAACTTGAGACACAAATACTACTGAGAACATGATAAATACATGGGGGCCTAAAAGGCCCCCAATCCGTACAGATGTTGTTTTCACCAATAAAGCATTGTTACACCAAAATGAAAAAATCATATGAACAACTTGGTATTACCAACAACGACATACTTGAGGATTACCTAGAGTTTAAAAGTTCTAACAAGTAATTTTGCAGACAATAGCAAAAAAGTAAGCATGGGGGCCTAAAAGGCCCCCAATACGCATGCTAGGGTTAAGAGGGAGGGAGCGCGCACTTGTGCCCTCTAAGCAAAGTTCCCAGTCCTACAACTGAACCTTGGTGGACACCGACACATAGGGGGCAAGATGAGGAGGTGGTGTGTGAGTGGGAGACACTGAATGTCCTGTCTGTTAGGTACGAAGAGATCCAACAAAGGGCCAAGTCTGTAATGTCAACAAATAAGAATGTCTATAGTGAGAGTAAATGGTCCACTGTGTCACTGTGTCAAAGACAGATGCCAGGCCCAGGAGAATGAGGAGGACAAAATCATGCTGCATTCATTTGGCAGTTAGTAGGTCGTTGGTGACCTTAGTCAAGGCAGTTTCAATGGAATGGTGCAGTCTGAAGTCAGATTGTAAGCGTTCAAAGAGGGAGCAAGAGGAGAGGTGGGAGTACAGTTCAAAATGGACATATTGTTCCAGTAGTTTGGAGGCATAGGGTAGAATGGATATAGGGCATTAGGTAGACACAGAGGATGGGTCAAGGATGGGCTTTTTGAGGATGGGTGTGATTGAGGTGTGTTTCAATCAGGATGGAAGACACCAGTTGTTAGTGACAGGTTGAAGAGGTGGGTTAGTCTTGTGATGAAGACTGTGGTAAAGTTTGGAATGAGGTGAGACATTATTGTGTCAAGTTCACAGGTGGTGAGAAAAAGTATTCAGCCGACATGTGAGGTGAGAGAGGGGGAACTGGTGGCCGCAGGAAAGAATTGAAATTACTAAATAGCTGTTCAGGGTGGTGAGACAGGTATGATATGAGGGATGACAAGTCGGTTTGTTTTGCTGCAGTCAGAATTTACGCAGCATTTTTACAACTTCCGTTACTGAACGGGCAACTCCGCTCCCTTTCTTTGGCAGCCATACAATGGTAAGCATTGTAGATGAGGGCCAGAAAGAACATGTGCTACAGTAGATGGCAAGTGCTGCATCAAGTGGCTTCTACTCATCTAAACATCACACACAGTACAGTCCTCAGTCGTTTCACCCCAATTAACATTTTTTCCCCACATCACATCTCTCCAAGCACCCAACTGACTGTTAGGAACCACATATGGCTGTGTCTGTAGATCTCTTCCCACATTGTATGCCATGGGCATAGGAAGTGTACTCTGTTATGACTTGGTAGCCGAGGAGGACAGCAGCCAAAATAGCCTAGGCAACCAGACACCCAGAGAGGTTGGTTACTAGCGGATTGCAGACCCCTGAACTGACAGCACAACTAGAAGCAGCCGTGGGACGTGCCTACGGTGGCCTAGACGCCTCGACACAGCCGGAGAGATAACTAACCCTCAAGACAGAAAGGGGAAAGCAAACTGCCCGGAGTAGAGCCCCCAAAGGAATAGGTAGCCCCCAAACATATATTGGCGGTGAGACAAGATGAAATACAAACACAGGCAGAAAATAGAGTGAGCAAATGCTGGGGCCCAAACTCTCTAGATAGAACAGGACAGAAAAGAATGCGGTCTGCAATCCAGCAAAAACTCTAAGAAAAACTCCAACCAGTCTGATATGCAAAAATACTGAGACCACACGATCTCTCCCCCGCAAGATCAGAACTCTGGTGTTATTGGAAGCAAATAAGTGGATACTGATATAACAGGGAAATGAAAATACATAAACAATGGCAAATGAGAAACAGAGGCCAGCGCAGGCCCTAGCAGGGGAACCTGGCTGTACAAACTCCAGAAGGGCAGAAAACTGAGACAGACAAAAACAAATGCCACAGAAATAAACAGCAAATAACTTATCTGAAAGTTGCAGGACAAGCAGGAAGCAAGCTCACTTTCAAAAGAGACCAGGAAGCAACAAATCACCGGCGAGGATCATGGGATGGTAGCTCACTTATATCTCCCCAGTCAGCCCCACCTGATTGCCACTCATCGCCCCAGGTGATGGACTTCTGTTAGCCAAGCAACTTAATTACTATCAGCAGCCACCAGAGGGAGCCCAAACTCAGAAGTCAGATCCAGAGTGTTCACAACAGTACTCTAAAGACTCACAGAGTCTTGAGGAGGAAATTATCTGCACCAATGACCAAATTTTTTTCTCACTTTGATCCATGGCAGGGTGAAGTTTCTGTCTGAACATAATCTAAACCCTCGTCAGCAGACATTAACCCCGCTGGGTGAGGGTGATCAATTTGTGATGAGACTCAGATATTTTTAAGTTTCCACAGACTGTACTGTGCTGTCGAGGCAGGAAGAGGAGGGTGACTTTCAGGGCAAGGGGTGGGAGAACAGAGAGTATGCTGATGAGGTAGTAGCTCACATTTGATGTAAACCAAGAGGCATGCACCTGAGTAGCTCTGCAGAGGAGGAGGAGGAGGAGGAAGACAAGGAGGTTACGTAGACAAAGAATTATGCAACCACCACAACCAATACATCCTGAGGCCCAACTCTGGCAGTGGACAGCAGCGTTTGCGTTTCTGCATTTTGCTATCTTGGGTCTTTTTTTCAGCAAAAAAAATAAAAAAAAAATCATGTTATCTGTCCATTTTTTTAAAAACAACCTAGCAGAGGAAAAAAATAAAATAATTTCAGTATTACATGCATGACCTGGCACATGCGCGATCAACATGCATTAATCTGGGAATGTGACTGTGCTAAAATGCAGACTAGAGTGTCTTGACACCCACCGTCAGCTGCATCTTCTGAGTCTTCCTCCGGCCTCACCGTGGCAAGTGTTATAAACACAGGTCTCCAGCCAAAGAACCTCCACTTCTTTACCCCTACAGTTGGGGTGATTGAGAGCCTGACAGCTGTTACAGAATTGACATGCCTGCTGTTTTTCACTGATCTTACATACCAAACACATCCCATCTTTCTCAATCCACTGTAGCATCCCCACCTGCACCTCTCTCACAGTCCAGCAGCTTGTCGTGTTCACCCTACTCCACTATGTGTCAGCACAGCAGAAAACCCTCATTTGTGCAGTTGTGCTCACGTAAAAGTTTATTTACTCCTATACATGGCAATGTTAACACCTTGAATTTCACCAGCCTCAATCTACTAATAATAATAACCTTTATTTATACATCGTATACAAATTCCGCATAGCTTTACAAGTTAGCAGTTCATATAAAACTGTCAAAAGTTACCAAGTTTAAGATAATCAAACAAATAAAGCAAAAATAATTACGACCCTGCTCTTCAGAGCTTACAATCTACAATGAGGTGGGGGTGACACTAATTACAGGTGCTTATTTACAATGATGGTACAACCATCTTGAGGAAATGGGGGGTAGATAAAGACTGCATGAGCTTTTTTGATACAGTTGAGTTTGATGGTGAATTATATTCAGAGAAGCAGATAATAATCGATACTGTATATATAAAAAGGGCTTTGATTAGGGAATGTGATAGGCCACCCTAAACAGATGTGTTTTAGGGAGCATCTAAAAATGTCTAAGTTGTGGTTATACTCCTAATTTCATGGGGGACAAAGGGTAAGAGGTGAGTCATCTAGGTAGCAGATTGAACTGAACCGGACAAAGTCTAGATCAGGGGTGTTACCGTCTTTGTGTGTCTTAGAGTATGAAAGTTGTGAGAGGCCACGAGAATTGGCTAGAGATAGAAGCTGGACTGCAGTTGCAGAGGTGGAGCTGTTGAAGTCTTCCAGGATAAGGGTTGTCAATTCTGAGGACATGAAGTGTGGCCACAACGCATAAAAGTGGTCAAGGAAGTGGGTGGATAAGTCTGGGGGCCGGTATATGACTGTTACTCAGAGGGAGATGGGATGGAATACCCTGATGGTGTGAACCTCAAAAGAAGAATGGAGTCCAATCGATCTGCATTTATTTGCTGGATTAAAAACAGGATTGTTGTTGGCAGCGAGGAGTGTAAGGTTATCGTGCAGTTAGCAGTGATCATACAGTGGGATATATATAATTATTGTGAACAGCCTGCAGCCTCTTTGCATGATTCCTCACCAAATTGTGTCATTGTCAGGACGATAGGGGCCAGCTGAGAGCTATTCGCTACAAACATCACAGCTCTTGTTTCTGTATGACTCATGGCCTGTGATCTCTGTGATTATTGCATGGACACTCCAATTTTTTGGCCACGGAAATGCAGCCTTTCTGCTTTATGGATACAGATGGTTTCAGAAAGCTGATGGCCGTTGCAGTCCCCCAAGTACCAGTAGCCCAGTCACCATTACTTCTCTAAGAAAGATGTGCCTGAGCTACAGCAGCAAGTTGCAGACAACATCACTTGTTCTCTGAAAAAAATATATGTCTGCCAGGGTGCATTTCAACATAGACACCTGGACGAGCAAGCATAGACAGGGGAGTTACATCTACAGTTATATGAAAAAGTTTTGGCACCCCTATTAATCTTAAGCTTAATGTTTTATAAAAATTGATGTTTTTGCAACAGCTATTTCAATTTGATATATCTAATAACTATTGGACACAGTAATGTTTCTGCCTTCAAATGAGGTTTATTGAACTAACAGAAAATGATCTGTTGTGAATGGGTTTGAGATGAGTTCTGAGCAGAGACTCCCTCTGGTGGTTACAAGCGGTGCTGGTCTGTTCAGTGAAGATTGTGAGGACTGGGAATCAGGTGTTACTGACTGGTCTTATATAAGGGAGTCACTTTCCCATCAGGGTTGCCGGTGATCAATTGTTCTGGTCTGAATACTTTATTCCAGTTTCCCTTGTAGCCTGCTGTGTTGTGTCTGCATCTCCTGCTAACAGATAAGACATTTTCTTCTTTTGTGTTTGTGCTATATTTTTGCATTTTGTCCTGCACTTCTGTGGGGGCCTTCAGGGTCCCCTCCGGGGGCTTCTGCCCTCTCAGTTTTGTTCAGCCACTGATGTTTGTACTTTTGCTTTTTCCAGTTTTTTTTAGTGGCTGCTGTTTTGATTTTGTTACACCAGAGAACTAATTTAGGTGGTAGAGGTCGTGTGATCTCAGGTATTTTTGAAATTAGTAGAGTTGGCGCTTTTCAGGGTTTTCTGGGATTGCAGTAAGTACCCTTCCTATCCTTTTCTATTTAGTTAGTTTGGGCCCCAGCGTTTGCTCATACTATTTTCTTTCTGTGTCAGTATTTCATCTTGTCTAACCGCCATTACATGTTTGGGGGCTTTCTAATATCTTTGGGGTTCTGCTCCGGGGCAGATAGCTTTCCTATATCTATCTTTAGGTGTAGTTAGTTTCTCAGGCTGTGACGAGGCGTCTAGGACCAACGTAGGAACGCTCCATGGCTGCCTCTAGTTGTGGTGGTTAGTCAGGGTACTGCAATCTCATAGATTCCAACTGCTCTGGTGTATTTCCTTTTTTACCTGCACTCCTCAGCTACCGAAACATAACAGTATCACCGGCCCTAAAAATTGAAATTTGTATGGTACTCACAGAAGGGAAAAAATATTGTGAAAGAAAAAAGGTTGTCAGAGTTGTCAGAGATATTTTTCTATTTGTTGCATTTTTTTTTTTTTTTTTCCCTCTGTATCTCTGGGTGCTGGGGAGGATCTTGTCTCTCAATGGAGTTTGCACGGTTGTCTGGCCGTGTGGATCAGCTTGCCACTGAGGTTCAGAGTATTGCTGCATATCTTGCTGGGTTGCCTGTTGTGGAACCTAGGATCCCCATGCCAGATTTGTTTTTGGGGGATCGAGCTAAGTTTCAGAATTTCAAAAATAATTGTAAATTGTTTTTTGCCTTAAAATCTAAGTCCTCAGGGAACGCAGCGCAGCAGGTTCAAATTATCATCTCTCTCCTGCGCGGCGATCCTCAGGATTGGGCTTTTTCCCTGACACCTGGGGATCCTGTTTTGAGTGATGTTGATGCATTTTTTCAGGCTTTGGGGTTATTGTACGATGAGCCTAATGTCACTGATCAAGCTGAAAAAGCCTTGTTAGCATTAAATCAGGGGCCTTATGACGCTGAGTTATACTGTCAGAGATTCCGTAGGTGGGCAGTCCTGACCAAATGGAATGACGACGCTTTGGCAGCCCTTTTCCGGAAGGGTCTGTCAGATAATGTAAAGGATGTTATGGTGGGATTCCCTGTCCCCTCTGGTCTCAATGATTCTATGTCATTAGCGATTCAAATTGACAGACGTTTGCGTGAGCGGAGAAGTATGCGTGGAATGGTGTTGCCTTGTGAACCAGCTTCTGAACCCATGCAGTGTGATAGAGTGGTGTCTGGGGCACAGCGTCATGAGTTTCGAAAGCGCAATGGTTTATGTTTCTACTGTGGTGATGCCTCTCATGCTATTTCAGTCTGCCCTAAGCGGGGAAGACGTTTTGCACGCTCAGTTGTCTTGGGTAGTGTTCAGACTAAGTTTTTATTAACTGTCACTCTGATATGCTCTCTGTCCTCATTTTCTGCTCAGGCTTTCGTTGATTCTGGAGCAGCTATTAACCTGATGGATTATGATTTTGCTAAACGTTGTGGGTTTCCCTTGATACCCCTACAGAAGTCTATTCCCCTACTGGGGATCGATTCTACCCCTTTGGCTGAGAATAAACCCCAGTTTTCTACTCAGGTGATAATGAGGGTTGAACCTGATCACCAGGAGTGCTGCAAATTTTTGGTTCTGTATAATCTGCATGACATTATCGTGCTGGGTTTCCCTTGGTTACAGTCTCATAATCCTGTTTTGGATTGGAAATCTGTGTCTGTAACCAGTTGGGGCTGCCAATGTGTTAATACCAACACTCCTATTTTTTCTGCCTCCCCCCAGGTTCAGGATGTTCCTGACTTTTTGATTGATTTTTCTGATGTGTTTAGCGAAAGTAAATCTGCATCCTTGCCTCCCCATAGGAGCTATGACTGCGCTATTGAATTAGTGCCGGATAGTAAATTCCCTAACGGTCGCCTTTTTAACTTGTCTGTACCTGAACATGACGCTATGCGGTCTTATATCAAGGAATCATTGGAGAAGGGTCATATCAGACCATCCTCTTCACCCTTAGGTGCCGGTTTTTTCTTTGTGGCCAAAAAAGATGGTTCATTAAGGCCGTGTATTGATTATCGTCTCTTGAACAATATTACTGTGAAATATCAATACCCGTTACCCTTGATTTCTGTCATGTGTGCATTGCCACGAAGATCGTCGCGGTTGCACATTTTGACTTCTCACAGCTGATCTGCTGTTTCTTTGTGTTTGGCAGCTAGGGAGTTAATTCTGTCTGTGCTCGGTGCTGGGACTGGGTGCAGTTTCTCCCGGCTGCAATTGATTATTTGTTGATTGGTTTCCTTTAAATTCCTGGTTGTCTGCTTGGGGAGTTGCCAGTGAAACCTTCATGCAGACCACAGATAGGAATGAATCTGTATAGACTTTAGTTGTGAGCTCCTTAGTTGTTCTAAGCTCAACTTGGTTAGAGTTTATTTCCCAGACCATTTATGTTCCTTTGGTGTTTGAGTGTGTATGCAAGCGAGTGTTATCCTGTCTGTCTTATATGTCTAATCTGTGTATTTAGCTGAGATCAGCCCATATCCCTTTGGTGGTAGTCAGGATCCTTCTTAGGACTGATTACAGGGTTCAGGGTCTGATAGGAGACAGGGTTAGGTTGGAGACTTGGACCTCTGAACCATTATCAGTACCTCCAAGGTGAGGGATTAGTTAGGACCCCAGTTTAGGGTCAGGTTAGATCCCGGTCCACCTCTTTCCTGTTTCAGCTCATCAAGTCCTCAAGATTAACCCTGAGTTCAGCAGATATCGTGTCAGGTAAATCTATTCTATACTTACATGCTGATGTTGCTATACTAGTTGTTGTATAGAGTGTTGTTCCTGTATTAATAGTTTACTGACATTGTATACATATCATTAGACAGCGTGACAATTTCTGACCTGTTTTCCAGGGTGAAAAACGCTACTTGGTTTACCAAGCTTGACCTCAGGGGGCGTATAACCTTATTCGCATTAAGCACGGGGATGAATGGAAGACGGCATTCAATACCCCTGAAGGGCATTTTGAGTACCTAGTGATGCCCTTTGGGCTCACTAATGCTCCTTCCGTCTTCCAGTCCTTCATGAATGACATTTTCAGGGATTTTGTGGACAAATTTCTGATTGTTTATTTGGATGATATCTTGATTTTTTTCTAATGACTGGGACTCTCATGTGAAACATGTTCGAACTGTATTTCAGATTTTGAGAGAGAATGCTCTGTATGTGAAGGGATCAAAGTGTCTTTTTGGCGTACAGAGGATCTCATTTCTGGGATTCATTTTGTCCCCATCTGTTATTGAAATGGACCCGGTCAAGGTTCAGGCCATCTGTGATTGGGTCCAACCTACTTCATTAAAGGCTCTTCAGAGATTTTTGGGTTTTGCCAATTTTTATCGTAAATTTATTGGTAATTTATGGTTATTGTTAAACCATTAACTGATCTGACCAGAAAGGGTTCTGATGTGGTGAATTGGCCTCCTGAGGCAGTCTCTGTGTTTCAGCAACTTAAGCAGAGATTCACTTCTGCTCCTGTTCTACGGCAGCCTGATGTTTCTCTGCCATTTCAGGTGGAGGTTGATGCCTCTGAAATTGGGGCAGGTGCCGTTTTGTCCCAAAAAGAGCCAGAGACCTCTAAAAGTAACCCTTGTGCCTTTTTCTCTCGAAAATTTTCTCCTACTGAACGTAATTATGACGTGGGTAATCGGGAGTTATTGGCCATGAAGTGGGCTTTTGAAGAGTGGAGACATTGGCTGGAGGGAGCCAAACATCAGGTGGTGGTCCTTACGGACCATAAGAATCTGGTCTATCTGGAATCTGCCAAGCGACTCAATCACACGTTTTAATTTTGTGGTTTCCTTTCTTCCTGGCACTAAGAATGTTAAGGCGGATGCCCTCTCGAGGAGTTTCCTTGCGGACTCTCCTGAGTTATCTGATCCTTCTGTTATTTTGAAAGAGGGTGTAGTTCTTTCCGCCATCTCGCCCAATTTGAGACTTGCTCTGGAGGGGTGTCAGGAGGATAGGCCCGAGTGCTGCCCTGTTGGAAAATTGTTTGTCCCGGACCAGTGGAAAAAGAGTGTGATGTCTGAGATTCATTGTTCCGCATTGGCTGGGCATCCGGGAATTTTTGGTACCAGAGACTTGGTTAGTCGGTCCTTTTGGTGGCCTACCTTGTCTCGTGATGTCAGGGAATTTGTGCAGTCCTGCGGGACTTGCTCTCGCTCCAAGCCTTGCTCTCGCTCTAGTGGTTTGTGATGCCATTGCCTGTGCCCAAGAGACCATGGACCCATATCTCTATGGATTTCATTTCCGACCTTCCTGTTTCTCAGAGAATGACCACCATCTGGGTAATTTGTGATAGGTTTTCCAAAATGATACATCTTGTGCCATTACCTAAGTTGCCTTCCTCCTCTGATTTGGTGCCGTTGTTCCTTCAGCACGTGGTTCGTTTGCACGGCATTCCTGAGAACATTGTGTCTGACAGAGGAGTCCAGTTTGTTTCCAGATTTTGGAGGACTTTTTGTTCTAAACTGGGTGTTCAATTGTCTTTCTCCTCGGCATTTCATCCTCAGACCAATGGTCAAACTGAGAGAACAAACCAGACATTGGAGACCTATCTTAGATGCTTTGTGTCTGCTGATCAGGATGACTGGGTCTCTTTTTTACCTTTGGCTGAGTTTGCTCTTAATAATAGGGCTAGCTCTGCCACTTTGATGTCTCCGTTTTTCTGTAATTCTGGGTTTCACCCTCGATTTTCTTCAGGACAGACGGAGGCTTCTGTCTGTCCAGGTGTTGACTCTGTTGTGGAGCGTATGCAACAGATTTGGGACCAGGTAGTGGAGAGGTTGTCCCTCTCTCAGGAGAAGGCCCAGCGGTTTGCTAACCGGCATAGGACTGATGGTCCTCGGTTTAAAGTGGGGGACTTGGTCTGGTTGTCCTCAAAGAATATTCCTATGAGAGTAGCATCTCCTAAATTTAAGCCTAGGTTCATTGGACCTTATAAGATCATTGAGATTCTTAATCCTGTTTCTTTTCGTTTGCTTCTTCCAGGGACATTTAAGATCCATAACGTGTTCCACAAGTCCTTGTTGAAGAGGTTTGTTGAGCCAGTGGTTCCTGCTGCTGTGCTTCCTGACCCTGTTTTGGTTGAGGGCAATCTGGAGTATGTGGTTGAGAAAATATTAGATTCTCGTTTTTCTAGACGAAACTCCAGTATTTGGTTAAGTGGAGAGGTTATGGTCAGGAAGACAATTCTTGGGTGTTTGCTTCGGACATCCATGCTAGGAGACTCATCCGTGCGTATCATAGAACTCATCCTGACCGACCTGGTTGCTCAAATGAGGGTTCGGTGACCCCTCCTCAAGGGGGGGTACTGTTCTGAATGGGTTTGAGATCAGTTCTGAGCAGAGACTCCCTCTGGTGGTTACAAGCGGTGCTGGTCTGTTCAGTGAAGATTGTGAGGACTGGGAATCAGGTGTTACTGACTGGTCTTATATAAGGGAGTCACTTTCCCATCAGGGTTGCCGGTGATCAATTGTTCTGGTCTGAATCCTTTATTCCAGTTTCCCTTGTAGCCTGCTGTGTCGTGTCTGCATCTCCTGCTAACAGATAAGACATTTTCTTCTTTTGTGTTT
Organism: Oophaga sylvatica; assembly: GCA_033576555.1. Classification (NCBI taxonomy): domain Eukaryota; kingdom Metazoa; phylum Chordata; class Amphibia; order Anura; family Dendrobatidae; genus Oophaga; species Oophaga sylvatica. Next base: position 111,557 of record JARQOD010000354.1, read on the forward strand.
TTACTATATTTTTGCATTTTGTCCTGCATTTCTGTGGGGGCCTTCAGGGTCCCCTCCGGGGGCTTCTGCCCTCTCAGTTTTGTTCAGCCACTGATGTTTGTACTTTTGCTTTTTCCAGTTTTTTTTAGTGGCTGCTGTTTTGATTTTGTTACACCAGAGAACTAATTTAGGTGGTAGAGGTCGTGTGATCTCAGGTATTTTTGAAATTAGTAGAGTTGGCGCTTTTCAGGGTTTTCTGGGATTGCAGTAAGTACCCTTCCTATCCTTTTCTATTTAGTTAGTTTGGGCCCCAGCGTTTGCTCATACTATTTTCTTTCTGTGTCAGTATTTCATCTTGTCTAACCGCCATTACATGTTTGGGGGCTTTCTAATATCTTTGGGGTTCTGCTCCGGGGCAGATAGCTTTCCTATATCTATCTTTAGGTGTAGTTAGTTTCTCAGGCTGTGACGAGGCGTCTAGGACCAACGTAGGAACGCTCCATGGCTGCCTCTAGTTGTGGTGGTTAGTCAGGGTACTGCAATCTCATAGATTCCAACTGCTCTGGTGTATTTCCTTTTTTACCTGCACTCCTCAGCTACCGAAACATAACAATGAGCAATCTGCATCCAAACAAAATTTGATAGGTGCATAAGTATGGGCACCTCACCAGAAAAGTGACATTAATATTTAGTAGATCCTCCTTTTGCAAAAATAACAGCCTCTATTCGCTTCCTGTAGCTTTTAATGAGTTCCTGGATCCTGGATGAAGGTATTTTTGACCATTCCTCTTTACAAAACAATTCCAGTTCAGTTAAGTTTGATGGTCGCCGAGCATGGACAGCCCTCTTCAAATGATCCCACAGATGTTCAATGATATTCAGGTCTGGGGACTGGGATGGCCATTCCAGAACATTGTAATTGTTCCTCTGCATGAATGCCTGAGTAGATTTGGAGCGGTGTTTTGGATCATTGTCTTGCTGAAAGATCCATCCCCTGCGTAACTTCAACTTTGTCACTGATTCTTGAACATTATTGTCAAGAATCTGCTGATACTGAGTGGAATCCATGTGTCCCTCAACTTTAACAAGATTCCCGGTGCCGGCATTGGCCACACAGCCCCAAAGCATGATGGAACCTCCACCAAATTTTACTGTGGTAGCAAGTCTTTTTCTTGGAATGCTGTGTTTTTTTGACGCCATGCATGTTGGGGTTCGAGTTCCCGCTGCTGCACAAGGGGAGTCTCGAACCAGTCCCGCTGCGGTCTCCCATCCATCTCCGTCCACAGTGGAGCCTGCTCAGCAGAGACGTCGGTCCCAGCGTCTTGCCCATTCCAATACTGTGCAAAGACTTGCTGCTGCCTCTCCTGGATCTGCTATTATAGCCAGTACTGGAGCAGACGTCTTTGGGATGAAGTCCTGCATTTCCCTTCTGAGCATGCCCAGGGTAAGATCTCTCATTGGAGATCAGGGGTCACATGTTCAGGTACTACAGCAGCTCCTATTGGTCCGCCAGGAAGGCCCTGAAACTACATGTGTTTTGGAACAGTTTCTCATTGGTCCTTGTTTCTGGCACGTCCTGTAGCTGTTATTACAAAAGGGTGGCATGGCTGGACCGCCATGCGCTAGTATCAATTGCATTATGTGCTTTGCGCCACATGTACGCATGTGGTTAGGGCTCGGCTGAAATAAGCCCCTAGAATACTGGCTTCTCCGGTGAGGAGATTTGGCTGCACGTGGTTAGGGCTTGGCTGAAATAAGCCCCTAGTATACCGGATTCTCCGGTGAGGAGATTGCTTGATTGCGTTGCTGTCTGCATGATTACGGACTGCTATCCGCACAGCAGTTATCTGTGTATCCCTGTGAGTCTAACAGGACACAGTCTTTTTCTCAGCGGCTCTGTGACGCAACAGGGTTCACTTTATAACGCTGGTTCAGCGCCCTAGCGTTTTACTTTTCGGCTCACTGAAGTTAAGTGAGTTCGTACTTATCGCCATATAGCGCTGTGGCATTCCGTTAGTGGCTCTGGGGATTAACAGAGTTCGCACTAACTGCCACAGCACACTACAGCGCTTATTTTGCGACTCTGCGGGATAACAGAGTTCGCTACTTTCGCAATCTTACTAACAGCGGGCTTCGCCTGCACGGTGGACCCCGGGCTGCGAACGCACCTCTCAACAATATCTATTAGGTGCGTTCCGCAGACCCTAACAATGCATAATGCCTTTTTGTATGACCAAACAACTCAATCTTGGTTTCATCAGTCCACAGGACCTTCTTCCAAAAAGAAATTGGCTTCTCCAAATGTGCTTTTGCATACCTCAGCAGACTCTGTTTGTGGCGTGCTTGCAGAAACGGCTTCGCATCACTCTCCCATACAGCTTCTCCTTGTGCAAACTACGTTGTATAGTTGACCGATGCACAGTGACACCATCTGCAGCAAGTTGATGCTGCAGCTCTCTGGAGGTGGTCTGAGGATTGTCCTTGAATGATCTCACTATTCTTCTTCTCTGCCTTTCTGATGTTTTTCTTGGCCTGCCACTTCTGGCCTTAACAAGAACTGTCCCTGTGTTCTTCCATTTCCTTACTATGTTCCTCACAGTGGAAACTGACAGGTTAAATCTCTGAGATAGCTTTTTGTATCCTTCTCCTGAACAACTATGTTGAATAATCTTTGTTTTCAGATCATTTGACAGTTGTTTTGAGGAGCCCATGATGCCACTCTTCAGAGGAGATTCAAACAGGAGAACAACTTGCAAGTGGCCACTTTAAGTAGCTTTTCTTATGATTGCATACACCTGGCTATGAAGTTCAAAGCTCAATGAGGTTACAAAACCAAAAAAAGTGCTTTAGTAAGTCAGTAAAAAGTAGGTAGGAGTATTTAAAACAAGAAAATGATAAGGGTGGCCATACTTATGCACCTGTCAAATTTTGTTTGAATGCAGATTGCACATGTTCTGCTAGTACAATAAACCTGATTTCAAGGCAGAAACATTACTGTGTCCAATAGTTATTAGATATTTCAAACTGAAATAGCTGTTGCAAAAACACCATTTTTTATCAAACATTAAGCTTAAGATTGGATACCTTTAGGGTTAACAATATCTATAAGTTCAGGTCTGTCATCTCTCAGACGCTTGTCATGGGAGAAACAAATGGAGAAGGACCATGAAATGGATGAGATGGAAGAGGTGATGGACGCGCAACAGTTAGGAGATGAAGACGATAATGATTCCCACTATGTTGTCTGTGGTTGTCAGAAGGGGATGAAGGAAGAAAGCTTGAGTGTTACACCACCACCAACACACTGTGGAGTTGGACCTCATGAAAGAGACTGACCCATGAGTGCCTACTTGCAGCACTAACTGCAACATGATTGTTACCCGTATAGCTATGATTCCAAATAGTGCTGACTACTGGGTTGCCAGTGTGTTCTATCCACAATACAAAAGTAAATTTTGCCTGTTGCTTACCCGCTACAATGGACGCACCCATGGTGCATTAGCAAAACATGCTGGAAGACAATCTTGACAGTGGTTTTCCCCAACACAGCAGTGAGGCACACTGTTTGAATCTCAGTGACAGCCTTCCAACCACAGAAAAGTTCAGTTGTCAACGCAAAAACATTAACAGTCTTGCAGAGCTGTAGTCCTGTGTTACAGCCCCACCAAGGACAGCATCTGTACTACCCTTGTTTACGAGGGTTTACTCCCAGTAAATATTTCTCTAACCACACAACAAAGACATACAGATAGTAAATTTAGATTGTGAGTCCCAATGATGACAGTGCCTGTAATGTCTGCAAAGCGAATGTTGAATTATTAGCGCTATATAAGTGATAAAACCCCCCCAAAAAATTGAAAGTGATGCTCAGCCACACTCAGGTGGTACACATATCAGTTTCGTAGATTACTATTGTCAGAAAAATCTAAAGATAGTAACACGGGTAGTTGACTCAAAGACAGTAGAGGACTGCCGGTATCGGAGGCCTACTGCTACAGGCAACACACATGAAGGAGACCCAACGCGGAATCTACTCATTTACAAAATTAGTGTCAGATTGGCATCAATTTTACCGCAGTAGAAATAGTATAATAGGGACCGACAGGTCTTCCACTACATCCAACCCAGCAGATGAACACCCAAGCAGGACTGTTCACATTTACATGACGTTGGTATAGTCGAGTTGTTTACTCGTACGAAACCCAGGACTCTAGAACTGAGCCCCCCTTTACCCTTATCAATATACCCCAGTTATCCATACCCCAATAACGAATTACAGTAATTCTTTGGAATATGTATGGCCACAGCAGCCTTTATTTAAGTACAAACAACAATAACAATAAATAACAATATATAACAATATATATATAACAATATATATATATATACCAATAACACATCAGGGAGGAGTCCTTGAAGCTACAAAGATCATGGTGAATTAAACCAATATCCTGTGAACAACATCCCACCTCTTACTCCCAGCCGTTACCCCACAGGCTCGGGAGCACCACCATTGAGGTGTGCTGTTCACCCAACCACCTGGGGATCCGCCCACTCCGTGTGAACTCCCCTTCCACCATTCACCAGATCACCACCACATAACTTCAAACAGTGGAGACCCTAAACAGAGTCCCCACAAACCAATTTCCACCAACTTCAAGGACTCTCTCCCCACCCCCTTGAGCCGCCATGACCCAAAATTAACCATCCAGTAACATCATCCAATAGGGAGGGAGGGTGGGACTACTGATGGGGCAAGACAGGAACTGCCCTGGGACCGCCCCATCACTGCCTTATAAACCACCCCCCAACCACTCCCCCCCTTATTTCAATGTTCCTCCCTCATTTTAAACCCCTCCAAACCCCCGTCATGCCGGCCTCCGCCCACGCCTCTTTCTTGAGGGGAGGGAGGCTCTGCTCCGGCCATTACTTGACGTTGGTATAGTCGAGTTGTTTACTCGTACGAAACCCAGGACTCTAGAACTGAGCCCCCCTTTACCCTTATCAATATACCCCAGTTATCCATACCCCAATAACGAATTACAGTAATTCTTTGGAATATGTATGGCCACAGCAGCCTTTATTTAAGTACAAACAACAATAACAATAAATAACAATATATAACAATATATATATAACAATAAATATATATATACCAATAACACATCAGGAGGAGTCCTTGAAGCTACAAAGATCATGGTGAATTAAACCAATATCCTGTGAACAACATCCCACCTCTTACTCCCAGCCGTTACCCCACAGGCTCGGGAGCACCACCATTGAGGTGTGCTGTTCACCCAACCACCTGGGGATCCGCCCACTCCGTGTGAACTCCCCTTCCACCATTCACCAGATCACCACCACATAACTTCAAACAGTGGAGACCCTAAACAGAGTCCCCACAAACCAATTTCCACCAACTTCAAGGACTCTCTCCCCACCCCCTTGAGCCGCCACAACGAGGGCCCATTGAAAACCTCAATGGCCCGAGACCCCCTAAGACCGCAAAGCCATGGCCCTTTCAATACCTTCCTGAATACCTAGTGCCCACATATCTGAACCAACAGCATTCAGATGAACCCCATCGGCCAACCAAAAATCCCCCTCCCCCTTCTCCAAATCCAAATGCCGCACCGACACATTACCATTCCGAGCCATGAATGAAGACACAGCCCTGTTAACCTTTATCCTGGCCTTATTGATTTTAACCAGAGACCTCATGTTCCTCCAACGTCTGCGTGGCACAATGTCAGACCAAACTAAAATGACCCCCGGATACAACACCCATAACCGCAAGCAATCCTGCTTGATATCTCGCACTAACTCACGAAAAGGACGCACCGCAAGATCATTCCCCCCGACATGGAGTACCAAAACATCGGGAGCACGGTCCAAGCGGGCGCACGCATGAATTTCGGGCAACACCCTTCTCCACTGCATTCCTCGAAAACCGAGCCATCGCACTACCGCCATAGACCGGGGAAATCCCAGTTGCCGACCATCAGTCCTGACGTCGGCTCTCAACGCTCCCCAGTGGACGAAGGAGTGACCAAAAATCCAAATCAGCATAGGAAGGGAACCTGAAATGAGAAAATAACACTAAACATCCCAAAAGATCACCCTTAACCAACTCCAAACTTCCCACGCAGGCCCTCAGAACAATCAAATACCACCTCGAAAAATCAAGGCCTAATATAACTCCTAAATCGATTAGACTTCCAACGCCCAATACGTTGTATTGATGCAGCGTCCAACCCCCTACCTGCCGCCTCAGTCGCCGCCCCAATCCGGAATGAATGCGTCCCAAAACGAGAATCATCGAGACCTAATGCTCGAATGGACTTTTTGAAAATGGCGTTGAACTGATACCTGGACAGGCTACCGCCATCGGCATGGCACAACAATGAGCCCCCCAACCCGGGGCCCAACTCCCAAAAACGCTGCAAACATAACACTGGACACATCGGGTACCCTGATACAATACCCAACACTACCCGACGGCCCCTCCCCTCTTGATCCGTCTTGGATTTACGCAGCCAAAACTCAACACCACCCGCCGTCAATAATACATCCTTAGCCAACAAACCCCCCGCCGCCTGTCTATTACCCGAAACCAGCTCACCTACCCGCAAAGCCCCAAAGAATGCCAACGAAAAAGCCAGACGGAATAACAGAACTTCAAAACGAGAAGAACACGTCGTGTCCAAAATAAAACCCAATCGCTCTAGCAAAGCGAAGGATACCGGGCGCCTCGTATCACCCAACCCCTTATTTCGACGAAAACCCTTTGCCGCCTGCTGCACCAAAAAGGTCTTTGACACATCGCTAATCCCCCGCAAACGAAACCCAAAAGATAGTGCTGCTAAAACCCGCGACACTTTGGCACAAGACCATCCTTCCCTCGCCCCTTGCCCCAACCAAGCCAATAAGGCCCTTTGTAAATCCACCCCATCCCCCAGAACTGGAATTGTCATTAAAAACTCTTCCCAGTTACGCCACACTGCCCGATAAGCCGCCCAAGTTTTTGGAGCCAACGATGCCCTAATCAGAGACTCTGCAGACCGTAAACCACCTTCCACAACTCCTCCGGGCAGGCTAGACCCTCGCACTCCGCTTCCGGGGCCAATGAGCGAAAACGATCCCACTGTGAACGAGAAAGAGAATCAGCTATGTCATTCTTCACACCCGGCACGTGCGTCGCCGTCACGTGTGCATTCAATTCCAAACATAACAAGACCAAACGTTGCAAAACTCGCACGACAGGAGGAAAGGACGCAGTAAGCCCATTAATCGCGCAAACAACTCCCATGTTGTCACAATTAAAACGCACCCTGCGATCACGAAACTCACTTCCCCATAAATGCACCGCCACCAGAATTGGAAAAATTTCCAATAATGTTATGTTCCGAACTAAGCCCTCAGCCACCCACTCTGCAGGCCAACGAGACGCACACCATTGCCCCCTGAAATAGGCTCCAAAACCAACCCCTCCGGCCGCGTCCGTAAACAACTCCAACACATCACTCCCAACAACCTCGGCCATGACCAAAGAGCGCCCGTTATATCCTTCTAAGAAGGAATCCCAAACTGCCAAATCCGCCTTAAGTTCCCCAGACAAACGTATGAAGTGATGAGGGGCTTTTATCCCTGCCGTAGCGCTAGCCAGCCTACGTGAAAAAACTCGCCCCATCGGCATCACTCGACATGCGAAGTTCAACTTCCCTAGCAACGACTGCAAATCACGCAAGGACAACTTCTTCACCCGGCGCGCTCTACCTACTTCAGCCCGTAAAGCCAACAACTTTTCCTCGGGCAATCTGAACTCCCATGCCACCGTGTCGATAACTATTCCCAAAAAACACAAACAAGAAGATGGGCCCTCAGTTTTGCCTGGCGCCAAAGGAACCCCAAAATGCTCCGCCACCCACTCAACAGTTTTCAAGATCCCATGGCAGCATGAAGAATTTGCTGGGCCTACACACAGAAAATCGTCCAAGTAATGAATAACAGATTCACAACCAGACACCTCTCACACCACCCACTCCAAAAAAGAACTAAAAGCCTCAAAATAAGCACATGATAAGGAACAGCCCATCGGCAAACATCTGTCAACAAAGAACTCCCCCTCCCAAAAACAACCCAGCAGCTTCAAACTATCAGGATGAACTGGCAAAAGTCGAAAAGCAGATTCAATGTCAGTCTTAGCCATAAGGGCCCCTCGACCACACTTCCTCACCCACCGCGCAGCCTCGTCAAAAGAGGAATAAATAACCGAACAAATTTCCGGATCAATGCCATCGTTCACCGACCTCCCCCGTGGGTAAGAAAGAGATGCTGAATAAGCCGAAACTTGTTCGGCTCCTTCTTGGGAACAACGCCCAACGGGGAAACCACTAAGTCCTGAAAAGGTGGCGACGAGAAAGGGCCCGCCATACGACCCAACAAAACCTCTTTTGCCAATTTCTCACTGACCACCTCCTTATGCAATAAAGCCGAATGCAAATTCTTAAGTACCCGCGGGATAACAAACGGAGGATGCGGGATAACAAAACCATCCTTAAAACCATTGAACAGTAACGTCGCCTTTTCCCTGTCACCGTATCTATTTAGATAAGGGACCATCTTTTCCAAACTCACCGGAGTCTCTCCCTTGGGAATTACCACCCCCAGGCTTCTGCTTCCCTTTTTTAAAACACTTAGACGCTCCATGGGAGGCGCCATTGCAATTGGAGCAGACATGCTTAAATTTACACCCCGCCCCAAACTTACACTGGCCGTCATTAAACTGCCAGCACACCCCAAATTTGTTCCCACCTCCTTGGCCTTGACCACTTCCTCCCGCTGCCCCAGCTGTATTTCCACTCTGGCCGGCGCCCCCAGTTCCCCCGAGAAAGGAATGCCCAAACTTATTCTGTGCAATGACTCTCATCCACAGACCAATGTCCTTCTGATCCCAACGAATCGCCGGACGCACGGCCTTCCTTTGCCTGAACTGCTCATCATACCGCAGCCAAGCCTGTCCCCCATACACCCTATGCGCCTCCCCAATAGCATCAAAATAACAAAACAAAGCCGAGCAGTTGTCTGAAGCTTTCTCCCCGATAACACTTGCTAAAATAGCAAACGCTTGTTGCCAGTTGACGAACGTCTGAGGAATTAATCGCCACCTCCGTTTCTCCTCCTCCTCCTTCTTACTATCTTCCTTTTTACTTTTATCCAAATTAAACTTCTCCAAAGGCAACAATGAGAATATTTCAACGTACTCATCCTTCCAAATACGCTCCTTAACTTCCTTCTTCAAATGAGCCCCCAAGGGGCCCTCAAAACAAACATATACCTCCCCGTGAGCCCTATCATCTAAACGCACCCGACACTCCTTTTCCTTCTCTGTCTGCACCGACACAGACACCGGTTCAGCACTAAGCCCTTCCTGTTCCGACACGCTCGCCACTATCTGCCCCCCAACCTGTGATCCAACCCACGCCGTCACTGGAGACGGAGAACTTATACCCTTCTCTAATCGGGATAGCAAATTCCGCACATCTACCAGCATATCCGTAACCCCGGCTACCTCGGCCACCCCCCCAACACTATTACTAACTCCCGGCCGAGCTACCCCAAACGGTGAAGAAGACAAAAATGAATGACCAACGCTTAACATAGAATTATACTCACCGGGCTGCGAGGGAGCTGTGAGCCCTCCAGCCGGATAACCTGGTTCCAAAGGTGCGTCGCCACCGCCTTGATCTGACACCACGACTCCGCTGACCTGCTCCTGACATCCGGAAACCGCTCCGTGACTTCTAGATGAAGAAGGCCTAAACCCCATTGGGGATCCAGCCCGCTGATCCTGAAACAACATTGAAGACTGGGTCGCAGCAGCACCCGACGATGGATTAGCAGCAGCAGCCAAATCAAGCCGCCCCGCGTTCACCCCACAGCAACGGCCCTCCGATCCCTCTGTAAACCCTCCGCCTATGGGGGGTAAAAGCTGCTGACCCGTGCCGACCGATGCCACGGCCGCCGAAATTCTGAAGCCGTCCACAGAGGCAGGCCGCAGTGCAGTAAAACTGCCGCTGTGACCCCCCGACGAACCTGGAACCCCGCCGTCACCAAGGGGGGAAAATTGCTGGTCTGATGAGCCGGCCGTTCCGTAATTTGACAACGCACCTGCATGACCATCCGGAACAGATAGCAATGCAAGCCGATCGCAACTGCGACCGCCCGCTGACGCAGCTCTCAAAAAACGCCCATCGCTTAGCAGCTCCAACGACGACGCATCACCGATGCTTCCTGAGGCGGGCCGCCCAGAAGGTGCGACCTCCCGAAGACGCAATTCTCCCGCGACGCCCGGGACATACCGGCTCCAAAGACGACGCACCCGCAGTGCGATTGGAAGCAGGTCGCACAGCAGGTGACTCAGCACTGCGACCCCCCGAGGACGCAGATCTTCCACGACGCCCGGCGCTTGGAGACACCAACGCCGACGCACCCGCGCTGCTATCTGAAACAGGCCGCAAAAAGGATCGCTCACCACTGCGACCTCCCGAGGACGCAGCTCTCGCTTGACGGCCGGCGCGCAAAGACTCCGCCCCCCGACGTGCACTCGGCGGAGGAGAAGTTACCGCCGCAGGGCCTCGCTGGCTTGGTGGATTCCTCCCAGGCCGAGGCCTGCTAACGCGAGCTCCGCGCGCCGCCCGGCCTGGAGGGGCCCGTGAGGGGCTCCTGCGCCGACGCGAGGCCCGAGGAGCCTGATCCGGCGACAGTCTTTCAGGAGGCCTCACCCTTCTTGGCCGCCTCTCCCTTTGCGATACCCCAGACGACGGACCAGAAGCTCCCTGAACGATAATCGCCACCTGCGCTTCCAGCCATCGAGGAGGCTGCGACGAGGCCACAGCCCTGAGGCGCTCGATCGCCGCGTTTGCAGACATGGTAAGTTGTACTGCGTCTTACTACTGATGGGGCAAGACAGGAACTGCCCTGGGACCGCCCCATCACTGCCTTATAAACCACCCCCCAACCACTCCCCCCCTTATTTAAATGTTCCTCCCTCATTTTAAACCCTCCAAACCCCCGTCATGCCGGCCTCCGCCCACGCCTCTTTCTTGAGGGGAGGGAGGCTCTGCTCCGGCCATTACTAAAAATATTGTTAACATCTCCAGCAGCAGCAACAACAGCAGACACATACTGTAAGCCCCACAAAAGATATCAGAGACTGCAATTACGCAAGAACAATGCAGCACATTAAAAACTACAACATCGAGTAACAGAAGTTGTCAGTTGTCTTTGGATAGGACGTCACGTTAGTGGTTAGTGGTTCACTAGTGCTTTCAGAAACATTAACACCTGCCCCACAAACACCTCGAAAAACAAGCCAAATCCCCCTTCCTCCACGACCTCGCTTTTTCCAGTCATGTTGCTCAGATAGTGTGCTAGGAGCACACAATTAGTAACTAAAAATATATTTTTTACTCTGCACAACCTCTGCATACAGCTGAATTTCAGTGGCACATAATTAGAAGGTGAAATAGGGCATGATTAATTACGTTACTCAAAGCAGAAAGAATTGTTTCAGTGTTGATGAGGCCTGTATGACAAAGAAGATCTGCTTCAAACAATTTCAAAGTAAGAAGTCCCCTTATTTGGTTAGTAAAATATAATTTATTTTTTTTTAGTGTGGATGAGGCCTATATAAGAAGAAGATTGTCCGTGGCATTGGAACACCCTCTTTTCTACAGTTGAAATATGGCCTACGTGTCGTCACGAGTTGAGCGAAACTGGTCTGTCAATTTAAAAAAACACCGACTTTCGCCAAAGTGAGGTCGATCACGTGTTCGGCAACCATTGCGCCCAAGTCGGTTTTCCCATAATACTTTAAGGCCTTTTCTCGACCAATGAGCAAGGACGCAGACTGTGGTAACGCGATGACATGCGCAGCGGCCAGCACCATCTTAGAGAAGGGCATTGCAGTGATTGGCTTGCTTTCTGTGGCGTCACAGTGCATATAAAATCCCTCACCGCCGACCGCCATTTTACTTCTGCCGATCTTAGTGTAGGGAGAGGTTGCTGATGCTGGTTGTCAGCAGCAAGAGCGTTAGGCAGGCCCAAAAAAAAATCTGTGCTTGTGCTGATAGCGATTTGCTATACAGTTACTGTGCAGTGATAGGGGAGGATTTTGGTGTGTGCAGCAACACTGGTTCTTAGGCTGCCTGCCAGTGACAGGGTAGAAATTGCTTGTGTGGAGCAGCAAAGCTGATTATTAGGCTGCCTGCCAGTGACATTGGAGGAATTTCTAGGGTGCAGCAGCAGAGCTTATTATTAGGCTGCCTGCTAGCTGTATTGCTGTGTGTACCCTGCAGTGCAGACTGCTTTTGAACACAGCACCTACAAAGCACTAATATTTAAAATTTTTTTCTGCACAGTTAACGAGCGTTCATTTTTCCCACATCGTATAGAGCTGTACGCTACTCACACTACCGTGTACCGGCTGGTATCACGGACAAATACATGCTGACTATCTGTGTGTGACTACTGAAATATATAAGGAGATTTACAATTCCCCCAACACTGTATACAGCTGTACGCTACTGATAGAGTGCACTTTTTCTGATTTTCATATTCTGGTGTTATTCAGACTAGGCCTCTGACCGTGTGTGTTACTCCTGAAATATATACGGAGATTTACAATTCCCCCAACACTGTATACAGCTGGACGCTACTGATAGAGTACACTTTTCTGATTTTCATATTCTGGTGTTATCCAGACTGGGCCTCTAAGTGTGTGTTGCTCCTGAAATATATACGGAGATTTACAATTCCTCCAACACTGTATACAGCTGTGCGATACTGATAGAGTACACTTTTTTGATTTTCATATTCTGCTGTTATCCAGCAGGGCGGCGGAATAAACGTAGTTAGGTGGAGCCCCCACCCATGACTGCATTGGAGACATAGGGCATGTTTTGAATTTGTTAGGAAGGTTTATGGGGATTGGTTATGGGGAATGTGGGGCGTGACAATGGGGGGGCTGGCTTGGGGGAAGTAAATGTGTGGGAAAAAAGTGGGTCATTGTGGACTGGTAGCTGAGGAGAAGGTACAGACAGAAGATTACTACATAAAGTTAACCCCCACCACACCTTATGGCATCCGTGGAGGAGCTGATCGAACGCTTGAGGGAGGCTGTGCGTTCCCGTGGAAGAGGATGGCTGGAGGGTCAGCTCTCGTCCATCCTTGGTGCTGATGGGCCCCGGGAGTCGGGAAGCAGCGACAGGAGGACCAGGCCCCCAGAGAGGCTCTCCCCAGAGATGGCTCCGGGGGACCCTGCAGAGGCTGGGGGCAGTGGCGCGGCTCCTAGGCGCTGTCCCGCATCCGGCAGGAATCCAACCAGCCGGCCAGCAGGTGCAGGGCGGTGGCGCAGCACCAGGGCGAGGGCCGCATAAGAAGCGCAGGTCTCACAGGAAGTGCGGCCTGCGTCACTTGACGGCGCCGCTGCTGTGAGCGGCGCGATTTGCGGCACTGACCTGGGAGCAGCGAGGCCTGCCAAGTGTAGGTCTGGAGCGGAGGTGACAGCTGGTGACGTCGACGGGGGCTGAGCGCGGCTTAGGTGCCCTCGGTGTGGACAGCAGCGGGCGGCCTGCAGAGGAGATCGGCGGGCGGCAGGAATGGGATGCTCTGCTGCCTGGCCCAGATGGCACCGGAGGACGCAGGGGAGCATCAGGCAGCGCGGCTGCGTTGTCGGATGTGGCACATGGTCCGGCTCCAAGCCAGGCCGGGAACACGCAGCAGCGGTCACTATCCAGATCCAGGAGGAGGTCGGCAGTTCAGCGCACTGCACACGCTCCGGTCCCCCCTGGTGATGAGGAGGCCAGGGGCGAAGACCTGGGGCAGCGAGGCGGAGCTGAAGAATCGGAGTCAAGCAGCGAGGCGAGCCTGGTCAGAGATCTGCAGGATGCGGGAAGTCCAGCTGGCGGGGACACAGCACCGCACAGCTCGGTGAGTATGGATCTATGTCATGTTTGTCGCCCGCAGGGGCTGGGGCAGGTGTACTTGGGGGGAATCGTAAGGTGGGGCTAGGGGCTCCTAGTAGTGAGGCGGTGCAGGGCATGAAGGAAGTGTTACTTTCTATGTCGCAGATTTTGAGAAGGTTAGAAGGGGGTTCGGCAAGTGGGGCAGGGGTGTTGCTAGTAGTGGCTTGGCTCCTGGGGTCAGGTTCATGGATTCAGAACTGTAATTGACCGAAGTATCCCCCCGGGTGGGGAACAGGGCCCGAGTGCGGGTGTATCGGTATCAGTACAAACCGAAAAGTATAAGGGGGATTCCATAAAACTGGATGATAGGGCCAAGTGTGAGGTTTATGTTTGTTTTGAGGGCCCACTGGGGCTCATTTAAAAAAAGAGGTAAAGGAGAAAATCTGGCGGGACGAGTATGTGGAGATTTTTTCACTTCTCCCTTTAGAGAAATTTAATTTGGACAAGGGAAAAAGGGACGATAGCAAAAAAGAAGAGGAGGAGAACAGAAGGTGGCGGCTGATCCCGCAAACTTTCATTAATTGGCTCCAGGCATTTGCTATTTTAGCAAGTGTTATAGGAGAAAAGTCTCCGGAGAATTGTTCCGGGCTGTTTTGTTATCTCGATGCGATTGGTGAGGCTCATAGGACGTATGGGGGACAGACCTGGCTGCGTTACGATGAGCAATTTAGGCAGGCCTGAAATTAGGTGGGATCAAAAGGACATAGGGCTATGGCTGAAAGTAATGGCGCCGGTTAGGTATGGGCAGTCCTTTCATGGGAGCGGAGGTAGCAGTAGCCACCAGGCAGGACAGGAAGGTAGCAATCAAGGGGCTCAGGGAGCAAAAGAGAAAGCAGGCACCTGTTGGCAGTATAATGAGGGCCAGTCCAAATATGGCGGTACCTGTAAATTCAAACATATCTGCTCCCATTGTAACGGAGCTTCCCATGTTGCCTCAAAATGCTTTAAAAAAGCAAGAGGAAAGCCAGGGGTGGGTGCTGGTCAAGGGGGTGATGCCGGTGAAGCTTCAAAGGATGGCCCCCTTTCTAAGTAGGTATCCGGATCAAGAAAGAGCCAGTCTGCTTAGGGAGGGTTTTGCCGAAGGTTTTAAAATCCCACCACCCAGCCATACGGTCCCATTTTCAGTTAAGAATTTGCGGTCGGCTATCCTGCAAGCCGAGGTTGTCAATGCTAAATTGAAGAAGGAGTGTAAGGTTCTGTGTACATGTTCCTGAAACTCAGTTTGTTCGTCAGCCATTTTACTTTCTGTCTTGCTGCAGCTATCTTGCCCTCAGTCAAAATGGAGTTTCCAGCTTGCATGTTCCCGCCTTGATTCTCTCCTTTTGCTTCTTAAGCAGCCACAGCTGAGCAATCAGTGCTTCAGAATCTAGCCTGCAGTGAACCTGTGACCTGACTCCTAAAGCCTTGGACCTTGTACTCCAGCTATTCCTACTGAGGAACTCTGAAGCACTTGTGGACTCTGAACCCTGCTCTTTGAAAGACCCACGTTTGCATGGACTTACGGTAACAGAGAAGAAGATCCTGAACCTGTTGTGGAGAGTGATTGCTGAACTTAGATTACTCTGGCCTGCTGTGTCTCCTGCTTCTGTGTCTGCAAACTGTGTGACTATTTTTGCCAACTTGTATGAAGTAATACAAGACTTTCTATATCAAACCTGTGTCTCATGTATTTTCATCGCACCCAAGCACAAGACACTATATGAACTGTAGTACATACATTACAAGATTCTGAAGCCAAAACGTTAGTGTCTGCTGGGTCTGGAAAGGCTGTGTCTGCTGTAACTGTGGATATCGGATGTCCGGTTATACTTTCTGTGATGACAGTGGTTGTGACTTCTCACAACCATTCCAGGTGAGCAATTCCCTTAAGTGTTTTTTTTTCTGCAGTGTTACCACAGGTAAACACTATTGTTTTTTTTGTTTTTTTCTCTTTTCTCTTTTTTGTCTGCTGTAACTGTGGATATCAGATGTCCGGGTGAACTTTCTGTGATGATAGTGGTTGTGACTTCTCACAACCATTCCAGGTGAGCAGTTCCCTTATTTTTTTTTCTCTCTGCAGTGTTACCACAGGTAAACACTATTGTTTTTTTGTTTTTTTCTCCTCTCCTCTTCTTCCAGTACTCCTGTCTTAAAAGATCTGGAAAATGGAGGCCCGCATAAAGGAACTTTGCGGAGTGACTGATAATATCCTTGCAGATTTGCAGAATATAAAGACCCGTTTTTCAAGCCTACAGGACCTCACTAATCACAATTTGCAAGTGTTTGGACAGACTGCCCAGGATTTGCGAGCCAGGATTGAGGTTCTAGAAGAGCGAGTCCAGGCTCCTGCCGTAGCCCCGAGTTCTGGGATTCCCAAGTTGCCCCCTTTTCGTTTTGGCGGTGAACGTGAGAAATTCAGGGGATTTATTAATCAATGCAATCTTTTTTTTTCTGCACATGCTTCACAATTTCCCACTGAACGATCTAAGGTGCTTACTATAATTATGTTGCTTACCAACAAGGCTTTGATGTGGGCAAACCCTCTGATTGAGACTGAGGATGATTGTTTGAATCACCTTGATGCTTTTATTTCAGCCATGGGGCAGGTGTTTGATGACCCCAATCGAGGTGCAACAGCTGAAGCAGCCATGTTAGCTTTGCGCCAAGGTAAGCACTCGGTAGCTGAATATGCCTTGGATTTCAGGAGATGGGCCCTTGATACCACCTGGGACAGTTCCGCCAAAAAATCTATTTTTCGAAAGGGGTTATCTCCACTGATTAAGGATGAACTTGCTCGTGCCGACCCTCCCACTGCGTTAGGTGACTTTATTAACTACTGCATCCGTATTGATACTCGTCTGACTGAACGCAGGCAAGAGAGATGGTTCGAAAGCAATCGCACTAACCTTTTCCTACCTTCCTCTCCAGCTAAGGAACCTTTGACTAGGATTACACGGGAACCTGAACCTGAACCCATGCAGGTAGACTCTTTACAACGACGGGTTAGTGATGCACGCAAGGAACATCGTTTTAAGGAAAATCTATGTTTCTATTGTGGTAAGTCAGGGCACTTCATTATAAACTGCCCCAGCCGTTCTCGTAAGACTACTGCAGCACTCATTCATTGTGAGTGTTGCGAGAGGGGATCTGTCAGGTCCGAGCCTCAGGCTCCAGAGAGATCTGCAGCAACAGATCTTGATTTCTCGGACTTAAACTCCGTTACCTCTGAGGACGTTGACTGTGTAAACGCTGCCATTTTTCAAGTTTCCTCAGCGGTGTCCCAGCTGAGTTGTAAGAAAAACAATTCTCATTGCTTTCTTTCCATCAAACTCTAGGTTGACTCAGCTTGGGTGTCTAGCTCTGCTATGATCGACTCAGGGGCAAGTGGAAATTTTATGGATGTCTCCTTTGCTCTAAAACAGGGGATACGTTCAGTGAAGAAGGCTACTCCAGTACAGATGGAAACTGTGGATGGCTCCCTGCTGACCTCTGGACCAGTGGATCAGGAAACAGAGCCTTTGAGGGTTCTTATGGGTAAAGATCATCAAGAGAAACTGTCCTTTATGCTTATCTCTTCTCCCCACTTTCCCATTATTCTAGGGCTACCATGGCTGCAGGCTCAGAATCCTACCATTAACTGGGAGACCAAGGAATTACACTTTCCAGAGAAACAGATGAGTCCAAAAGTTTCAGCTTGCTCTGTTCCTAAAGGAACCATGTCAGTCCCTGAACTACCAGCTGTATACCAGGACTATGTGGATTTATGTGACAAGAAGAACGCTGACCAGCTTCCTCCTCACCGTCCATATGATTGTCCAATTGAATTATTGCCTGGAGCAGAGATACCTTTTGGTAAGATCTACCCCCTGGCGGGGCCCGAGCTAAAGGCTTTAAAGGATTACATAGACGAAAATCTAGCCAAGGGCTTCATACGCCCCTCTTCATCTCCTGCAGGTGCACCCATCTTCTTTGTAAAGAAGAAAGATGGATCTCTGAGACCATGCGTAGACTATAGGGAACTCAATAAGGTTACTATTAGAAACCGTTATCCATTGCCTTTAATCCCTGAGTTATTGGAGAGAGTACGACATGCCAAAATTTTCTCTAAACTAGATCTTCGTGGGGCCTATAACTTAGTCCGTATTAGACCTGGGGATGAATGGAAGACTGCATTCAGGTCACGCTATGGACACTTTGAATATCTAGTTATGCCTTTTGGTCTGAGTACCGCCCCAGCCACTTTCCAACACTTGGTGAATGACATCTTCAGGGATCTCCTAGATACATTCGTGGTAATTTATTTGGATGATATTCTAATTTTTTTCTAACTCCACAGAGGAACATCATGGACATGTGAGAATGGTCTTGGAACGTCTAAGACAAAATCATCTTTACATCAAACTTGAAAAGTGTGAATTCAATAGGACCGAAATTCAATTTCTGGGGTATGTACTGTCTACACAAGGAATTAGTATGGATGGAAGCAAAACCCAAGCCATCAAGGATTGGCCAAGTCCTAGAAATGTGAAGGAGGTACAGCGCTTCATCGGGTTTGCCAACTTCTATAGACGTTTCATTAGAAATTTCTCTGAGGTAGTGTCACCTATCACCCAACTTACCCGGAAAGAGTCTAGGTTCTCCTGGACTCCCCAAGCCCAGGAAGCATTTTCCCGTCTAAAAGATAAATTTACCACTGCACCTATCCTAGTACATCCCAACCCCGAGCTTGCCTTCATAATAGAGGTGGATGCTTCAGACTGTGCCGTTGGAGCTATACTCTCTCAGAGAACAGGTGAGAAGAATGTCTTGCATCCCTGTGCCTTCTTTTCCCAGCAGTTGTCTTCGGCTGAGAGGAACTACGATGTGGGCAATAGAGAGTTGTTGGCCATTATTGCCGCCTTCAAAGAATGGAGACACCTTCTTCAGGGAGCTGCACAGCAAATAGTCGTTCTGACAGACCATCGTAACCTTGAGTTTATCAGGTCGGCTAAGTGCCTGACTCCTCGCCAGGCTCGCTGGAATCTTTTCTTAAACCAATTTAATTTTATCATTTCTTATAGACCAGGATCGCGCAATGGAAAGGCTGATGCACTCTCTAGGATTTACTCAGCAGAGACACGTCCAATTACTCCTCCTAAGACTATTCTTCCTGACTCTAGATTCCTAGGAGTAATTCATAATCAAGACCTACTTAAGGACATCAAGGAAGCATACCATGCGGATTCCTTTTTGGCACAACCCCCAAGGGACGTAAGTCTTGTCTTTAAGAATGGTGTGTGGATTCAGGGACAACGCCTGTATATTCCTGAAACAGTCAGATTGAGAGTATTGCAACTCATTCACGATTCCAAGATAGCTGGGCATAGAGGAATTCTAAAGACACAGGAATTTCTCTCTCGTTTCTTTTGGTGGCCCACTTGCAGGAAGGATGTTTTAAACTATGTCACTTCATGTGAAGTCTGTGCAAGATGCAAAACACCTCGCTCCTCACCAACTGGTCTGTTACAGCCTCTTCCCACCCCGTCCCGCCCGTGGGGATCCATTTCTATGGACTTCATTGTGGAGTTACCAACCTCTCAAGGGAAGAACACCATTCTAGTGGTGGTTGACCGTCTAACAAAGGCAGCTCATTTTATCCCTTGTGTCGGCTTACCCACTGCAAAACAGACATCAGATTTGATGATTAAAGATGTGTTTCGCTTACATGGGTACTGGATGAGGTTATTTCGGATCGAGGGGTGCAATTCACTTCTAGGTTTTGGCAAAATTTCTGTGCAGCATTGGACATTAAAGTAAACCTTTCTTCTGCTTTTCATCCCCAGACTAATGGACAGACCGAACGAACCAATCAAACCCTGGAGCAGTATCTCCGCTGCTTTATCTGCCACCTACAGGATGATTGGGTGGATCTACTTCCATTAGCTGAGTTCTCGTATAACAACTCTCAGAGTGCCTCCACTAAGCAGTCTCCTTTTTACTCTAATCTAGGTTATCATCCTAACATTCTACCACGATTTCCCATAGAAACGCCTTTACCAGCAGTGGCTGAAAGAATCACGTCTTTACAGAAGAATATGGATCTTCTAAAGGAGAATCTGGAATCGGCTCAGGAAAGGTACAAGAAAGCAGCAGATAAATTTCGTAAACCTGCACCAGCTTTCAAGGTAGGAGACTTGGTCTGGCTGTCAACCAGAAATCTTAAGTTAAGGATTCCATCGTCTAAGTTGGGACATAAGTACATTGGACCCTATAAAATCAGTAAAATTATAAGTGCCGTTGCTTGTCGTCTTCAACTGCCCAGAACTATGAGAATTCACCCTGTCTTTCATGTATCCCTACTAAAGGCTGCGACACCCAATACGTTTCCTGGACGTTCTTCTCCTTGCCCTGACCCAGTGCTAGTCGATGGTCAGGAAGAATTTGTGGTGGAAAGGATTTTAGATTCCAGGTTGTATAGAAATCAGTTACAATATCTGATTAAATGGCAGGGCTACCCAGTGGAGGACAACTCATGGGAACCAGTCAATAACGTTAATGCTCCTCGCTTGCTCCGTCAGTTTCATCAGAGGTACCCACACAAGCCTGGCCTGAGGTCATCCGGAGGCTGTCCCTAAGGGGGGAGTAATGTAAGGTTCTGTGTACATGTTCCTGAAACTCAGTTTGTTCGTCAGCCATTTTACTTTCTGTCTTGCTGCAGCTATCTTGCCCTCAGTCAAAATGGAGTTTCCAGCTTGCATGTTCCCGCCCTGATTCTCTCCTTTTGCTTCTTAAGCAGCCACAGCTGAGCAATCAGTGCTTCAGAATCTAGCCTGCAGTGAACCTGTGACCTGACTCCTAAAGCCTTGGACCTTGTACTCCAGCTATTCCTACTGAGGAACTCTGAAGCACTTGTGGACTCTGAACCCTGCTCTTTGAAAGACCCACGTTTGCATGGACTTACGGTAACAGAGAAGAAGATCCTGAACCTGTTGTGGAGAGTGATTGCTGAGCTTAGATTACTCTGGCCTGCTGTGTCTCCTGCTTCTGTGTCTGCAAACTGTGTGACTATTTTTGCCAACTTGTATGAAGTAATACAAGACTTTCTATATCAAACCTGTGTCTCATGTATTTTCATCGCACCCAAGCACAAGACGCTATATGAACTGTACTACATACATTACAAGGAGGTAGAATTGGGGTGAATGGCGGGTCCGTTTTTGCTTGTTCCGGTTGAAGGGATGGTTGTTTCTCCCCTCGGGGTGGTTCCTAAAAAGGAACCGAACAAGTTTCGGTTAATACAGCACTTGTCATACCCGAAGGGGCGATCTGTTAACGATGGCATTTCGCAAGAGTTATGTTCAGTTGTGTATACGTCATTTGATATGGCCGTGCAATGGGTTTGTCGGCACAGTAAAGGGCATTGTTGGCAAAAACCGATATTGAGTCGGCGTTTAGATTGCTCCCGGTTCACTCAGTTAGTATTCCTTTGTTGGGTTGTTTTTGGGAAGGGGGCTATTATTTAGATAGGTGTCTGCCGATGGGTTGTGCGATCTCGTGTTCTTTGTTTGAAGCTGTTAGTACTTTTTTAGAGTGGGTTGTTTGGGAGGTTGCTGGTGTTTCATCGGTCATTCATTATTTGGATGATTTTCTGTTTATTGGTCCGCCCACATCCAATGTTTGTGGCAACATGTTGGCGGCCATGGTGTGGGTGGCGGAGCATTTTAGTGTGCCAT
The DNA here is from genome assembly GCA_033576555.1 of Oophaga sylvatica. NCBI lineage: Eukaryota > Metazoa > Chordata > Amphibia > Anura > Dendrobatidae > Oophaga > Oophaga sylvatica. The sequence goes on from JARQOD010000354.1 coordinate 133,254, forward strand.
TGGCAAAAGAGAAGACAGAGGGTCCGTGTACGGTGTTGAGTTTTTTGGGTATTTTGATTCATACGGAAAAGATGGAATGTCGGTTGCCGAAGACAAATTACGGTTGCTTAAGCTGGAGGTTATGCGGATTGCGAGACTTAAGAAAGTGACGTTAAAGGAATTGCAGTCGTTGTTGAGCACATTGAATTTTGCATGCAGGATTATGCCCATGGGCCGCATTTTTTGTCACAGATTGTCTGGGGCGACGGCGGGCATAAGAGGGCTCATCATTATGTTAGTTTGAATAAGGACCATAAGGCGGATTTGGCAGTGTGGGAGCGTTTTTTGGTTTTGTATAACGGTCGTTCGTTAATTCAGCAACAGGTTGTGAATAATTTTGATTGCGAGATCTATACTGATGCAGCGGGCAGTGTGGGTTATGGAGCCTATTGTGGGGGTCGGTGGAGTGTGGAGCAATGGCCGGAGTTGTGGCATCGAAAAGGTCTGACGCGGAATCTCGCGTTGTTGGAATTGTTCCCTATTGTGGTAGCCGTGGTAATTTGGGGGCACAGTTTTGAAAACCGCAGTGAGATTTTATTGTAATAACATGAGCGTTGTGTCCGTAATTAACAGCCTGTCTGCATCTTCCCTCCTGTGATCACGTTGGTTAGGGAACTGGTGTTGCGGTGTCTGGAGCTTAATGCGTGGATTACGGCTGTGCACGTGCCAGGGGTACAAAACAATATTGCGGATGCTTTGTCTCGTTTACAGTGGGAGCGTTTTCGGGAGCTGGCCCCAGACGCAGAGGCGGTAGGAGACGAATGCCCTTCGTATTTGTGGCAGATGATATCGGATGAGCAGGGAAGTTGATTCAAGCATCGGTCGCAAGCAAAACCTGGACGGCATACAAAACATCATGGAAACTATGGCACAGTTGGGTTTTGCGATGGGGGGAGCTGGGTTCGGAAGACGACAAGGTGTTGGCAGTTTTATTTTTTTTAGGTAAAGCATCAAATTTGGGTTGATCCGTTTCCAAGGTTAGTAAATTCTTGTCTGGTCTGGCTTTTGGTTTTAAGTTTGCGGGCTCGGTGTATGTTACTAAGAGTTTCTTGGTTAAGCAGGCGTTGAGGGGTTTTAGGAAGGGGAGTTGGGTTTTAGATAAGCGTCGGCCGATATCATTTACAATTCTAGAATGTTTGGGGGGTGTTTTAGGGGGGATTTGTTGCTCGGTCAGTGAGACTGCGTTGTTTCAACTCGCTTTTTCGTTAGCCTTTTTTGGAGCTATGAGGATAGGCGAATTGGTGTCTCCTAGTGAGTCCAAGGCGGGGGGGATACTGGCGGAAGACATGGATTTTTGGGCCGGGGCGTCAAGTTCTGGATTCGGTGTTCTAAAACTGATCAGGTTGGGAGAGAGAGGCGTGTGGTACTGGGTAGTGTTGAGGGGTCTATGATGTGCCCGAAAAGGTGCCTGGAAGTGTATTGGCGTTTGTGGCCGGGCCGCGTAAGTCCGTTGTTGTGTCAGAAAGTTGGGTCTTTTTTGTCCCACTTCCAGTTTATCGCTATTTTTAACGGCATTGGAGGAGTTGGGTTTGCCAATAAATAAGTACGGGTCACACTCGTTCAGGATCGGGGCTGCTTCGGAGGCTTACAGTCGCGGGTTGGGGCGGACGTGATTAAGCGCATCGGTCGTTGGACAATCTGGTCGATACTTGACATACGTTCGTACGTAACGGTATAATCCATGTAATGAGGGGGTTCTAACGGATTTTCTTGTGGTTTGTTTTTTGTATTGCATGTCAGTACCCATATTTGGCGTGGATTTTCGGGCATTCGTTTGTTTATCGGGGTGCGCTGCGGGCAGACGTGAGGCCAGATGGGAGGCAGGTCGGCTTTAACAGGGATCGAGTCGTCATTAAATGGTTGGGTTTCCGAGGTATGGCGTGGAATAGGTTTTTCGCGTATTTTACCCGGGCTGCTCGGTTGGACAGACCCCCGACATTTTGGTTGTACATTTAGGGGGAACTATTTGGGTTCAAAACCAGTTAGGGAGCTCATTACAGATATCCGGTTCGACTTCCTCAGGTTCTGGACTTCGTTTCCGGGTGTGTTGACCGTGTGGTCGGACATTGTTCCTCGGAAAAAATGGCGGTTGGCTCGATCGCATAAGGGGATTAATAGGGCTCGTGTGAAATTGAATAGAGCTGTTGGGGGCTTTGTAGCCAGAAATGGAGGTATCAGTGTTCGATATTTGGAATTGGAAGCAGGGCTTGGTAAATTTTGGAGGGATGACGAGGTGCATTTTAATGATATCGGGATTGATTTATGGGCACTGGCAATCCAAGAAGGGATTGAAAGAGCCTTGGTGCTGTTGGGGCATGGGGGTGGGGTTCTTGGAGTTTATGCTGATTCAGCGGGGCAAGGAATTATATGTTAAATTCCGGACAGTTTAAATGGTTTTGGTGATCTGGCATTTGGCTTCGGGGCTCTGGACAGGGTTTTACCCTGGGAGCTGGTTGGTGGTTATTTGTCCCGGAATAGAATTTACGGTGCCCTTGAGCTTGTGGTAAGGCTGAGGGTAATACGGTGGTTCAAGTTATTTCATTTGCCAAATATGTTTAAGCCAGATTTTTTCTTACATCAGCTCCAAGAACCCTCCCCTCAGGTTGCATTAAGTAATGCATTATATATTGATAATATTTATTGTTATTTATGTTTTGTATGTTAATAAAATGGCCGCTGTGGCCAAAATTATCCAAAAAACTTAATGTATAGTGTTTTTATTTAAAGGGGGTGGTGTTCACCGGGTGAAAATGGAAAGTGGGAGAGTATCAGGTAAGAAGGCGCCATATGGGCCATACGCGGTCAAGCAGGGGGGCGGAATAAATGTAGTTAGGTGGAGCCCCCACCCATGACTGCGTTGGAGAAATGGGGCATTTTTTAAATTTGTTAGGAAGGTTAATGGGGATTGGTTATGGGGAATGTGGGGCGTGACAATGAGTGGGGCTGGCTTGGGGGAAGTAAAAAAGTGGGTCATTCTGGACTGGTAGCTGAGGAGAACGTGTGTGTTGCTCTTGAAATATTACGGAGATTTACAATTCCCCCAACACTGTATACAGCTGTATGCTACTGATAGAGTGCACTTTTTCTGATTTTCATATTCTGTTGTTATCCAGACTGGGCCTCTGACTGTGTGTGTTACTCCTGAAATATATACGGAGATTTTCAATTCCCCCAATGCTGTATACAGCTATACGCTACTGATAGAGTACACTTTTCTGATTTTCATATTCTGCTGTTATCCAGACTGGGCTTCTAACTGTGTGTGTTGCTCCTGAAATATATACAGAGGTTTACAATTCCCCCAACATTGTATACAACTGAACGCTACTGATAGAGTACACTTTTCTGATTTTCATATTCTGGTGTTATCCAGACTGAGCATCTGAGTGTGTGTGTTGCTCCTCAAATATATACGGAGATTTACAATTCCCCCAACACTGTATATAGCTGTATGCTACTGATAGAGTACACTTTTCTGATTTTCATATTCTGGTGTTATCCAGACTGGGCCTCTGAGTGTGTGTTTTACTCTTGAAATATATACGGAGATTTAAAATTCCCCCAAGACTGTATACAGCTGTACGTTACTGATAGAGTACACTTTTCTGATTTTCATATTCTGGTGTTATCCAGACTGGGCCTCTGACTGTGTGTGTTACTCCTGAAATATATACGGATATTTACAATTCCCCCAACACTGTATACAGCTGTATGCTTCTGATACTGTACACTTTTTTGGTTTTTATCTTCTAGTGTAATCCATACTGAGCCTGTGAGAGTCTGTGTCTGTTAGTCCGCAAATATATACGGAGATTACAATTTTTCACCTTCTTCGTATACAGCTGTACGCTTCTGATACTGTACCATATATTTGCTGTTATTTTGGGTACTTTTACACAAACATGAGGAAGTATGGTGGAAGAGGTCGCGGACGTGGTCATGGGAGGCCACCTGCTACTGATGGTGTTGGTGGTGGTGGATCTGCTGGTAGTGCCAAAAGCACAATAGCACCTTAGGCAGGAGGTGTTGAGCCTGCCTCATCGTCTGGCTCCAGAAGGCCTGGAAGGCTCCTTTTTCTGGGATTACGTAAACCGCTTTTAAAGCCGGAGCATCAGGAACAGGTTTTGTCTTACATTGCCGAAACAGCCTCCAGCTCTATCTTCTCCTCTTCTGAAGTTTCAAAAGCTACAAGCACTGAGTCGTCAGTGCAGGCTTCTGGTCAGGAACAACCCCTTTCCTTGTGTCCTTCACCCTCACCAAAAGTGAAGGATGCGGCAGCCCACACTTCAGATTACTCCATGGAGCTCTTTTCACATACCATGCCTGGGTTATCAAGTCAAATCCTTAATTCCCCAGTCCAAGATGAATCTGAAATAGAGTGCACTGATGCACAGAAACTGCTAGATGATTGTGCTGGTACATTCAACCACAGCACTACATTGCCCTCGCAGTGTACTGAGCCAGAATGTGACCCTGATGAAACTCAGGTGCCCCTTCCCGCATACTCTACCACCTTACATGGTGACACAGAGGAAGGTGCAGATGAAATTGAAGAGGAAGTAATGGATGACCCAGTTTTTGACCCAGATTTGTATCCAGTGGGGGAAGAGGGTGCCGCTGGCAATACTCCAGAAGAGGAGAAGGATCCGCAGCAGGTATCGACATCACAGCTGGGGTTATCTGGCAGGCCCGTATCAGTTCAAAAAGGTGTTGAAAAAACAAAAAGAGTTGCAGGACAACTTAGCCAGACGATCAAATTAGCACAGCGTGCAAGCCCTGAAAATTTATACCATAGTAGGAAGAATCCAATGTGGCACTTTTTTTTACCAAAATCCTACTGATGAGGCAAAGGTTATCTGTAAAAAGTGCCGAAGGACCTTTAGCCGAGGGAAAAATTTCAGAAATTTGAATACCAGTTGCATGCTTAGACATTTACTGAACATGCACTTGCAAGCGTGGACGGACTACAAGAACTCAGGTAGCACATGTGCACCGGCTCCGACTCAAGTTAGCCAGCAATGCTCCATCGCTTCCCCCACTGTAAGCCCACCAGTTGGCACACCACCAGCAAGAAATGTTGAGGTGTCGTCGCAAGGCCAAAGCAGTCAGGGAATCACAATGTTTTTGCAATGAAAGACTGCATCTAGGCCATCACCACCACAACCATCACCATCACCAACCCCCTCACAGTCCGTCGTGTCCACCGATAGTTCCCCCATATGCAGCCCTCAAGTCCAGCTCACTCTACCAGACACTCTGAGTAGGACAAGAAAGTACTCATCCTCTCATCCGCGTACACTGGGTTTAAACGCCTGCATTGCCAAACTGATCTCATTAGAGATGATGACCTTCAGTTTGGTTGAAAGCGCAGCGTTCCGAGAGCTCATGGCCTACGCTGTCCCACGCTATGACCTACCCAGTCGGCACTTCTTTTCTAGAAAAGCCATCCCTGCCCTCCACCTGCATGTGAAAGACCGCATTGTCCATGCACTCAAACAATCAGTGAGTGGAAAGGTGCACCTCACAACAGATGCATGGGCCAGTAGGCATGGCCAGGGCCGTTACGTGTCCATCACTGCACACTGGGTTAATGTGGTGAATGCAGGGTCCACAGGGGACAGCGGCGGTGGGACAGTGCTGCCTAGCCCACGGTATAGGCAACATTTGGTTGTAGGCGTTCGACCCTCCTCCTCCTCCAGAAGCGAAAGCTCGTCAACAGAGCGCAGACGCATGAGCACTCCGTCCGCAACTGTCAGTGTTGCACACGAGGTGTCCCACTATCGAACAGCTAGTGGTAAGCGTCAGCAGGCTGTTTTAAAAATGATGTCTTTGGGCGACAATAGACACACCGCGGAGGTACTGGCCGACTACTTGCAGCGAGAAACTGAGTCATGGCTGGGCAGTATACATCTTGAGCCAGGCAAGGTAGTCAGTGATAACGTCCGTAATTTTGTGGCGGCCATAGCCCTGGCAAAACTCAGACACATACCTTGCCTGGCTCACACCTTGAACCTGGTGGTGCAGTGCTTCTTAAATAATTATCCTGAGTTAACAGCCCTGCTCCATAAAGTGCGAAGACTGTGCTCGCACATCCATCACTCACCCATAGACTCCAGTCGCATGCAGAGGCTGCAGCTATCGCTCAACCTCCCCAAGCACCGCCTAATCATACACATTGCAACAAGGTGGAACTCCACCATGCACATGGTTGAGAGGCTGTGCGAACAGAGGCAGGCTGTAATGCATTTGTAGGAGGATACACGGGCAGGCAGTTTGAGGGCAGACATGGAGTTGTCGGGTGTGCAGTGGTCAAAGCTGAAAGACCTCTGTAAAGTCCTTCAGTGTTTTGAGGAATGCACACGGCTGGTAAGCGCAGACGACACCATCATAAGCATGAGCATCCCACTTATGCGTCTGCTCATGCAAACTTTGACGCACACTAAGGATCAGGCGTCTGCAGCGGAGGAGGAAGAGGGAAGCCTTGATGACTGTCAGCCATTGTCTGCTCAGGGAACTGTCCTGGACGAGGTGGAGGAAGAAGAGGAAGATGAGGAGGAGGGTTCTAAGAAGTTTCGCCCCCAGCAGTTATCCCCCAGCAGTTCACGCCCAGCATTTCGCCCCCAGCAGTTCGCCCCCAGATACACGTCACCCCTGAACATTTCGCCCCCAGCATTTCGCCCCCAGGATGTTTCGTCCCCGCACATTTCGCCCCCAGGATGTTTCGCCCCCGAACATTTTGCCCCGGCAGTTCGCCTCCGAATATTTCGCCCCCGGCTGTTCGCCCCCGAACATTTTGCCCCCGGCAGTTCGCCCCCGAACATTTCGCCCCCGGCAGTTTGCCCCCTAACACTTCGCCCCCGGCAATTCACCCCCGAACATTTCACCCCCGGCAGTTCGCCCTGAACATTTCACCCCCAGCATTTCGCCCCCAGGATGTTTCGCCCCCGCACATTTCACCCCCAGGATGTTTCGTCCCCGCACATTTTGCCCCAATGATGTTTCGCCCCCGAACATTTTGCCCCGGCAGTTCGCCCCCAGGATGTTTTGCCCCCGCAAATTTCGCCCCCAGGATGTTTCGTCCCTGCACATTTCGCCCCTGGCTGTTCGCCCCCGAACATTTGCCCCCGGCAGTTCGCCCCCGAACATTTCGCCCCCAGCAGTTTGCCCCCGAACATTTCGCCCCGGCAGTTCACCCCGAACATTTCACCCCCGGCAGTTTGCCCCGAACATTTCACCCCAGCATTTCACCCCAGGATGTTTCGCCCCGCACATTTCGCCCCAGGATGTTTCGTCCCCGCACATTTCGCCCCCAGGATGTTTCGCCCCGAACATTTTGCCCCGGCAGTTCGCCCCCGAACATTTCGCCCCCGCAGTTCTCCCCCGAACATTTCGCCCCCGGCAGTTTGCCCCGAACATTTTGCCCCGGCAGTTCACCCCCGAACATTTCACCCCGCAGTTTGACCCCGAACATTTCACCCCACATTTCACCCCAGGATGTTTCGCCCCTGCACATTTCGCCCCAGGATGTTTCATCCCGCACATTCGCCCCCAGGATGTTTCGCCCCGCACATTTCGCCCCCAGGATGTTTCATCCCCGCACATTTCGCCCCAGGATGTTTCGCCCCCGAACATTTACCCCGGCAGTTCGCCCCCGAACATTTCGCCCCCGGCAGTTCTCCCCTGAACATTTCGTCTCCGGCAGTTCGCCCCCGAACATTTTGCCCCCGGCAGTTCGCCCCCGAACATTTCACCCCCGGAAGTTCGCCACCGAACAGTTCACACCCAGCATTTCGCCCCCAGGATGTTTCGCCCCCGCACATTTCGCCCCCAGGATGTTTCGTCCCCGCACATTTCGCCCCCAGGATGTTTCGCCCCCAAACATTTTGCCCCGGCAGTTCGCCCCCGAACATTTCACCCCCGGCAGTTTCCCCTGACATTTTCGCCCCCGGCAGTTTGCCCCCAACATTTCCCCCGGAAGTTCACCCCCGAACATTTCACCCCCGGCAGTTCGCCCCCAACATTTCACCCCCAGCATTTCCCAAGTTTCCCCCACACATTTCGCCCCGATGTTGCCCGCATTTCCCCCAGGATGTTTCGCCCCGAACATTTTGCCCCGCAGTTCGCCCCCGAACATTTTGCCCCCGGCATTTCTCCCCCGAACATTTCGCCTCCGGCAGTTCGCCCCCGAACATTTCGCCCCCGGCAGTTCGCCCCCGAACATTTCACCCCCAGCAGTTCGCCCCCGAACAATTCACACCCAGCATTTCGCCCCCAGGATGTTTCGTCCCGACATTTCGCCCCCAGGATGTTTCGCTCACAACATTTGCCCCGAGTCGCCCCCGAACATTTCGCCCCCGGCAGTTTGCCCCTGAACATTTCGCCCCCGGCAGTTTGCCCCGAACATTTCACCCCGGCAGTTCGCCTCCGAACATTTCACCCCCAGGATGTTTCACCCCCAGGATGTTTCGATCCCGGACATTTCGCCCCCAGGATGTTTCGCCCCAAACATTTTGCCCGGCAGTTCGCCCCAAACATTTAGCCCCCGGCAGTTCTCCCCCGAACATTTCCCCCAGGCAGTTCGCCCCCGCACATTTCGCCCCCAGGATTTTACCCCCGCACATTTCGCCCCCAGGATGTTTCGCCCCCGCACATTTCGCCCCCAGGATGTTTGTCCCCCACATTTCGCCCCCAGGATGTTTCGCCCCCGAACATTTCCCCGGCAGTTCGCCCCCGAACATTTCGCCCCCGGCATTTCTCCCCGAACATTTCGCTCCGGCAGTTTCGCCCCCGAACATTTTGCCCCCGGCAGTTCGCCCCCGAACATTTCACCCCGGAGTTCGCCCCCGAACAGTTTCACACCCCCAGCATGTTCGCCCCCATGCCCAGATGTTTCGCCCCGCACATTTCGCCCCCAGGATGTTTCGCCCCCGAAAATTTTGCCCCGGCAGTTCGCCCCGAACATTTCGCCCCCGACATTTCGCCCCAGGAGTTTGCCCCCGACATTTACGCCCCCGGCAGTTCCCCCCGAACATTTCACCCCCGGAGTTCGCCACCGAACATTTCACCCCAGCATTTCAGCCCCCAGGATGTTTCCGACATTCCCCAATTCGCCCGAACATTTCCCCAGTCCCCCAAATTTTCCGCAGTCCCCCGAACATTTCGCCCCCAGGCAGTTCGCCCCCGAACATTCGCCCCCAGGATGTTTCCACTTCACCCATTCCCACATTTCGCCCCCAGGATGTTTCGCCCCGCACATTTCGCCCCCATGATGTTTCGTCCCCGACATTTCGCCCCCAGGATGTTTCGCCCCCGAACATTTCCCCAGCAGTTTCGTCCCCGAACATTTCGCCCCCGGCAGTTCCCCCTGAACATTTCGCCCCGGCAGTTCGCCCCGAACATTTTAGCCCCCGGCAGTTCACCCCCGAACATTTCACCCCGGAAGTTTCCCACCGAACATTTCACCCCCAGCATTTCAGCCCCAGGATGTTTCGCCCCCGCACATTTCGCCCCAGGATGTTTCGTCCCCGACATTTCGCCCCCAGGATGTTTCGCCCCCGAAAAATTTTGCCCCGGCAGTTCGCCCCGAAACATTTACCCCGGCAGTTCCCCCGAACATTTCGCCCCGGCATTTCGCCCCCAACATTTCCCCCCGGCAGTTTCACCCCCGAACATTTCACCCCCGCAGTTTCGCCCGAACATTTAACCCAGCATTTCGCCCCCAGGATGTTTCGTCCCGCACATTTCGCCCCCAGGATGTTTGTCCCCGCACATTTTCACCCGGAGTTTCGCCCCCGAACATTTGCCCCGGCAGTTTGCCCCGAACATTTGCCCCCGGCAGTTTCGCCCCCGAACATTTACCCGCAGTTCGCCCGAACATTTCGATTCCCCCGAACCCACATTTCGCCCCAGGATGTTTCGCCCCCGAACATTTGCCCCCAGGCAGTTCGCCCCGCAACATTTGCCCAGTTCCCCCGAACATTTCGCCCCCAGGATGTTTCGCCCCGCACATTTCGCCCCCAGGATGTTCTCCCGAACATTTCGCCCCCGGAGTTTCGCCCCCGAACATTTCGCCCCCGGCAGTTTGCCCCCGAACATTTCGCCCCCGGCAGTTTCGCCCCCGAACATTTCACCCCGCAGTTCGCCCCGAACATTTCGCCCCCAGGCAGATGTTTCCACGCACATTCGCCAGGATGTTTCGCCCCGAACATTTGCCCCCGGAGTTTCGCCCCCGCATAACATTTCGCCCCGGCAGTTCGCCCCGAACATTTGCCCCCGGCAGTTCGCCGATTTCCCCCGAGTTCGCCCGCATTCACATTTCCCCCAGGATGTTTCGTCCCCGCACATTTCGCCCCCAGGATGTTCTCCCACGCACATTTGCCCCGCAGTTGCCGAATTTCCCCCCGCAGCCTGAACATTTCGCCCCGGCAGTTTGCCCCGACATTTCGCCCCCAGGAGTTCCCCCCGAACATTTACCCCCGGCAGTTCGCCCCCGAACATTTCCCCCGCATTTCACCCCGAACATTTCGCCCGGCATTCGCCCCCGAACTTTTGCCCCGAGTTCGCCCGAACATTTCACCCCCAGGAAGTTCGCCCCCGAACAGTTTCACCCAGCATTTCGCCCCCAGATTTTGCCCCGCACATTTCGCCCCAGATGTTGTCCCAATTTCGCCCCAGGATGTTCGCCCCCGAACATTTGCCCTGGCAGTTCGCCCCCGAACATTTCACCCCCGCAGTTCTGCCCCGAACATTTCGCCCCGGCAGATTTCGCCCCCGAACATTTCCCGCTCCGAACATTTCCCCCCGAACATTTCACCCCCGGCAGTTCGCCCCCGAACATTTCACCCCAGCATTTCACCCCAGGATGTTTCGCCCCGCACATTTCGCCCCCAGGATGTTTCGCCCCGAACATTTCGCCCCGGCAGTTCGCCCCCAACATTTCGCCCCCGGCAGTTCGCCCCCGAACATTTCCCCCGCAGTTCCCCCCGAACATTCACCCCAGATTTCGCCCCGAACCCCTTTCCCCCCAGGATGTTCTCCCCACTTTCCCCAGGATGTTTCTCCCCGCACATTTTCGCCCCCGAATTTGCCCCGCAGTTTCGCCCCCAGGATGTTTGCCCCACAAATTTCGCCCCAGGCAGTTCGTCCCGACATTTCGCCCCGGCAGTTCGCCCCCGAACATTTCGCCCCCGGCAGTTCGCCCCGAACATTTCGCCCCCGGCAGTTCCCCCCGAACATTTCACCCCGGCAGTTCGCCCCCGAACATTTACCCAGCATCCCCCAGGATGTTCGCCCCGCACATTCGCCCCCAGGATGTTTCGTCCCCGACATTTCGCCCCCAGGATGTTTCGCCCCCAATACATTTGCCCCGGCAGTTCCCCCCCAAAAATTTAGCCCCCGGCAGTTCCCCCGAACATTTCACCCCGGATGTTTCGCCCCCGACATTTCGCCCCCAGAGCATTTCCCCCCAGGATGTTTCGCCCCCACATTTCGCCCCCAGGATGTTTCGTCCCCGCACATTTCGCCCCCAGGAGTTTCGCCCCCGAACATTTTCCCCGGCAGTTCGCCCCCGAACATTTCGCCCCCGGCAGTTCGCCCCCGAACATTTCCGCTCCGCAGTTCCCCCCGAACATTTGCCCCCGGCAGTTCGCCCCCGAACATTTCACCCCGAGTTCGCCCCCAACAGTTTCACACCCAGCATTTCGCCCCCAGGATGTTTCGCCCCGCACATTTCGCCCCCAGGATGTTTCGCCCCGACATTTGCCCCGGCAGTTCGCCCCCGAACATTTCCCCGGCAGTTCCCCCCGAACATTTCAGCCCCGGCAGTTTCCCCTGAACATTTTCGCCCCTGGCAGTTGCACCCCGAACATTTCACCCCCGGCAGTTCGCCCCCGAACATTTCACCCCCGCATTCCCCCCGAAATTTCACCCCACATTTCACCCCCAGGATGTTTCGCCCCACACCCCAATTTCGCTCCCAGATGTTTCGCCCTCGAACATTTGCCCCGCAGTTCGCCCCCGAACATTTTGCCCCCTGCAGTTAGCCCCCGAACATTTCGCCTCCGGCAGTTCGCCCCCGAACATTTCGCCCCGGCAGTTCGCCCCGAACATTTCACCCCCAGCGTTCGCCCCAACAGTTCACACTCAGCATTTGCCCCCAGGATGTTTCGTCCGACATTTCGACCCGCATGCATGTTCCGCTCACGAACATTTCCCCGGCAGTTCGCCTCTCCGAACATTTCAAACCCCGCATGTTTCCCCGAACATTTCGCCCCGGCATTTGCCCGAACATTTACCACCGCAGTTTCACCCCCGAACATTTACGCCCCGTGCAGTTCGCCCCCGAACATTCACCCCAGCATTTCACCCCAGGATGTTTCGCCCCCAACATTTGCCCCAGGTAGTTTGTCCCCGCACATTGCCCCAGGAGTTTCGCCTCCGAACATTTGCCCCAGCAGTTCGCTCCGAACATTTGCCCCCGGCAGTTCTCCCCGAACATTCCCACGCAGTTCGCCCCCGAACATTTCGCCCCGGCAGTTTGCCCCCGAACATTTCAGCCCGAGAGTTCACCCCCGAACATGTTCACACCATTCGCACGATGTTCGCCCGAACATTTCGCCAGCAGTTTGCCCCGAACATTCACCCCGGCATTCTGCCCAAACATTTGCCCCGATGCCAACATTTCTCCCCCGGCATTTTTGCTCTCCAGCAAATTTGACCTTCCTGGATGTTCAAACTTCAGATGAGTCTCCGAATTTCAGACAAGACCGGCTTTTTTTTAGGAGTTCCAACATTGTTTTCTAGATAAGTCATTTTACAAACAGACAGGAAAATAGTAGGATTTCATTGATTACTAAGGAGGTCGTGCCCCCTTGGTAGCAGAACGGATCCTGGCTCCCTGTGATACATTCAGGGCTGCTTGTTCACAGCTCTCTGCAAAGCTCCCCTTTACCCTCCGCTCATGTGCTCTGTCCTGGACAAGAGGAGGGCTCCCCCCTGCCTGTGTAAAGCCGTTACAGGACGGAACACATAGGGGGGGCTTTGCAGAAGGCTGTAAACCAGCAGCCTTTTATACATCATAGGGAATATATTGTTACGGTAGTTGCATGCTCCTGTGCAGTCACGGCCTCTAGAATCCATCCTCAAGTACTGCTACTAAGGAGAAACAACCTCTTTAGCAACCACTGAAATCCTACAGCACATGGAGCTTTAACTTGGATGAGACTTTTCACACAGAAGTGAAGCTGCTGGAAGGTCTCCTTTTGAAATAAATATCATGGGCACAGGTACTATAACATAACTTATGTTTTTGTAGAGTTATGCTTTACCTGTATATATCAAAACTGTTGTAACAAGAAACATAAAAAGGTATAGAGGGGAAGGATTAGAGAAAAAGAGAAAAGACAAATTACAGGTTATAATGCTTGAATGATTTTACAGCTAAAAACACTGCTCTCAAAACATGCAATATGTGACCATGAACTAAAATTCAAAGCTGTAGGCAATGCCTCTCAGATAATCCATCAAGGTTCTATTACTGAAATCTTGCACGATACATTTAACCCTTGCTGAAATTGCACTTTTTGTTTCTTGCAGCAATGGGATTTCCTGCTATTATCTGAATAATTTCAAAACTATGGAGCTCTTGCTGATGTTTCAGACAGTTAATGAACCGGTATATATTTTGGGAAAGAGTACCACATGTTTGCAGGTGCGTTATATGGAGGGCAACGACTACAATTCTCAGAAATAATGGAGACAACGGCGAACAACATGTTAAGGCAAGTACCCAAAACACCGCCCATCTGACCTGACTGCCATCATTTAAATATCCCGCCCATTTTGGGTGACAGATTCCCTTTAAGTAGCTTACCAGAGTCATGCAGAAGGAACTGCTGCTGGACACCATCAATACTGATCTCCTGAAACTCCTGGGGGATAACAAGTTGATCAAGGGTTTGAGGTAACCTTGGGATATTGCCAAGTTGCCTTGCTAATCGTATTGTTCTCTTCAGTGATGCTTTCCTTGGGAGAAGTGCTACAACATTAGAATGGGCTCCTGAAACGACGTCTGTGAGAATCTGTTGTGGTGTCTCCTGTGTTGTCCTTGCCCTGGTGACTGCCTCATTAACAAGTCGGATTGCTTCAGGTCTTGCAGCTTGTGTGCGTGACTGTGAAGATTGACTACTTTCACAACTTCGCCAGATTCTTCATTGGTCCAAACACGTCCCTTGCAAGTCGACCGTTTTTCACATACCCAGATGGAATGGACATCATCAGCGGTTTGTTTGGAAAATAAGTAAATGTGATTCTCATAGACCAACTTCTTCCTTCCACGTTTGGACAGAACTGAATTCATATTTGTAGAAAGTGAATTGCTGTGGAAGCTGACTGATTTTTTGTGGCATTACACTTCTCTCTTTGTGGAGATTTCAGACACTGCTATATTCTGATGTACAGATGGAATAAAAGCTAGTCTAATGTAACTTGCAGGACATCTGACCTGCTACTTGTTACATCTGCAACAAAACTTGCAACAAAGCAGGTCAGTGCTGGGTCAGGTAAAAGTTCAAAATTTTTTGATTTTAGGCCTCTTGCACACTGTAATTTTAAAAGTGCTTTCACACTTGTGTTTGGGGCCGCCAGAGGTAGATCCGCTCTGGATCTGACATCCAGCTACCCCGGGGCAATGCTGGCGGAATGCTGGCATTCTGCTTGCATTGCCCATAGAAGTGAACGGCTGGGTTCCGCGATCTGCAGCCGCCCGTTCGCTTTCGTAATACCACATTCCGCTATCAGTGTCAGAACAAAAAGAAAAGCATTTTCTTCTTTTCGTTCCGCTGCAGGTTAGCGGAACGGCGGCATTACAGAAGCGAAGAGGCGGCCTGTAGTGCAAATGTAGCGGAAGTGTGAAAGCACCCTTATGCTGCCACTGTTTTAGAACTCCAAAGCACGTGCTTTACTAGCATTTTTGAGAGCGCTTTTGTGAGCGCTCTAGGTAATGACCCATAAGATACAGGCTATTGATGAACGCTAAGAGCTCAAAAATAGCACCTGTAATAAAATAAAAAGAGCTGGCTGAAACAACACCTCGCTTTGCCAGCCATTGACATATATTCAACATTGGCAATCTTCTTAGCAATTTTCCAGTGCTTAGCACTTGGGAAAGTGCCTACTGTGAAAGAGGTCGTAGGGCTAAAACACAAGGCTGAAATTCCCTGCCTAATTTGGGGCCGAAACATCTGGGGGCAAAAAGCTGGGGGCGAAACATCCAGGGGCGAACTGCTAGGGGCGAAATGTTTGGGGGCGAAACATCCTGGGGGCGAAATTTGGGGGGCAAAAATCTGGGGGCGAAACATCCGGGGGCGAACTGCTAGGGGCGAAATATTCGGGGGCAAAACATCCTAGGGCGAAATGCTGGGGGCGAAATGTTCGGGGGCGAAATGTTCGGGGGCAAACTGCTGGGGGCGAAATATTCGGGGGCGAACTGCCGGGGGTGAAATGTTCGGGGGCGAAACATCCTGGGGGCGAAATGCTGGGGGCGAAATGTTCGGGGGCGATGTGTACCTGGGGCGAAGTGCTGGGGGCGAACTGCTGGGGGATAACTGCTGGGGGCGAAACTTCCAACTCCCAGGAGGAGGAGGGGGGATGATTATTTTGGGGAAGAGGATGCTTCTCGGGGCAAGAGAAAATGTTGACTTGCCAAGTTCAGGTCCAGGGTTTGTGCGTGACTGGAGGGATGTGGATTTTGCAGAAAGTGCTCCTCCACCAACCACTGGCAGTGCATCACTGACACCTGGAACATTGGCCTACATGTGTGATTATGCCTTGCGGATCCTAAAAAGGGACCCCCACATTGCCAAAATTATGAAGGATGATGACTACTGATTGGCCAGCATCCTCGATCCATGCTATAAAGGCAAATTACAGAACATAATGCCACAGGAGAACCTAGAGCTGATATTGGCGAACAAGCAAGCAACTCTGGTAAACCGTTTGTTAGAGGCATTCCCAGCAAACAGCAGTGGTGCAGGTTCTACCACGAGCCGTACTGGGCCAAATGGAAGAGGTGTTCGTGGTGCACACAGCCGAAGTGGCGTTGGAGGACTGATTTCACCAGAACAGCTCACACGCCTGGTAATCAGGAATCTATAGCAACAGACAGTAGGCAACAGTTGTCAACTATGGTTACAAATTACTTCTCCTCCCTATCGATGTTCTCCCTCACCGGTCATTCCCCTTTGACTACTGGGACTGTAAACTGGACACCATGCCTGAATTGGCACAATATGCCTTACAGGAGCTCGCTTGCCCTGCTGATAGTGTGCTATCAGAAAGAGTCTTCAGTGCTGCTGGATCAATCCTGACAGAAAGAAGGACCCGTCTGTCGACACCAAATGATGATCTAACCTTCATTAAAATGAACCATGCATGGGTTTCAAAGGATTTTGTCCCACCTTCCCCTGATGACACCTAGGTTGCCAGCAAAATGGCTCGCTTTTTCCTACTCTTCCTCTGACTTCTCCAATTCCTCCATATGCAGCTGCTGAACGTCCAGCCTACACCTGAACATATGCCATTTTTGCCACCTCCCTATCTGGGCTGTCCCCCCAGGGCCTGGGTCACCATCTGGCTCAGGGCCCCAGCACTTGCAATACTTACCTCTCCCTGCTCCACCGCTGTGGAGTTTGGGCAGTTGAATCCTTCACAGGGACAGCCACTACAAATTTGGTTAACTGATCGATGATGGTTAAGACGTAGCTATGGCCTGTCCTGCTGGGCTCTACCTTCACTTGATTAATGGCTACCATTTCTAATGGACGTCAGATGCAGTGTTGCTTTCTGAGCAGCTTTCACAGTTTTACTGGTCACAGACGTGTGACATTCCTGGCAACATTTTTCAATGTCTCCTCTCATGCCAATCCAATAGAATTGCCTACGGCTTGTGGCTTCTTTCTTTTGCACTCCATAGTGACCAGTCTGATCATGATAGGCAGTGAGGACCATGTCTACATCTCTCCTTGGCGTCACAATTTGATGGAGACAAATAACGGTGATGGGATCGACACTACTGCGATACAGCAACCCTTTCTTCACAAACAACCGTTTTTGCTGTCTCCACAGATAAAGTAATTGAGGGTCAGCATCGCCTCTGAGAATTCTACCGGGAGGTTTTAGCGTGATTAGTAATTCCCAAATTTCTGTAATCACTCTACTTTCAGTGTGTACTTGTATCCAAATTGTTTCCTGTAGTGGAGAGTCTGGACTGGCTTACTGAGACTGAAATATATATGAACATTTAAAATTACCCCAACACAATACAATACCCCAACACAATACAGTATACAGCTGTTTGCTTCTGATACAGTACACTTTGTCAACTTTTTATATTCTGGTGTAATCCATACTGAGCCTGTGAGAGTCTTTGTCTGACTCTGGAAATATATACGGATATTTAAAATTACCCCAATGCTGTATACAGCTGTACGCTTCTGATACATTTCCCTTTTTCTACTTTTCATATTCTCGTGTAATCCATATTGAGCCTGTGAGAGTCTTTGTCTGACTCTGGAAATCTATACGGATATTTCAAATTCCCCCTATGTTGTATAGAGCTGTACGCTTCTGATACATTTCCCTTTTTCTACTTTTTATATTCTCGTGTAATCCATACTGAGCCTGTGAGAGTCTTTGTCTGACTCTGGAAATCTATACGGATATTTCAAATTCCCCCTATGCTGTATAGAGCTGTACGCTTCTGATACATTTTCCTTTTTCTACTTTTTATATTCTGGTGTAATCCATAGTGAGCCTGAGAGCGTCAGTGTCTTCCTCCTGAAATATATACGGAAATTTCCAATATTTTAACTATACTATATATACCAAATACCCTTATTATTATTATTACAACCTCATGCATATTTTGCAATATATTTTTTATTTTATTTTATTTTAGGATATTTGTTTCTTGTTTTTTGTTTTCTCTGTATAATGGTCATGTGTTTAATATGCATTTACATTTTGCATACACATCAACTTACTTTTTCAGTTCAGACCCAGTTTTTCATTTAGTTCTTAGTGCATCTAGTGCATATAAGGGTGTGACTGCCCTGTTTTTGAGCTGAAAAATCCATCCTGTCTGGCCTATGCTTTTACTGGTGGGTTCAGTCTCTCTGTCCGTGTTCACATTTGTCACTTGACAGGTGGAAAGGTTTTTAATACAAGAGTTAGGACTGTCCCACAAAGGGTTGCCTTGACGTGGCGGGATGGCTTGTACATTCATTTGATCAAAATTATGTTTACCAAATACCGTTATTATTATTATTACAGCCTCATGCATGTTTTGCAATATATTTTCTATTTTACTTTATTTTAGGATATTTGTTTCTTGTTTTTTGTTTTCTCTGTATAATGGTCATGTGTTTAATATGCATTTACATTTTGCATACACATCAACTTACTTTTTCAGTTCAGACACAGTTTTTCATTTAGTTCTTAGTGCATCTAGTGCATATAAGGGTGTGACCGCCCTGCTTTTGAGCTGAAAAATCCATCCTGTCTGGCCTATGCTTTTACTGGTGGGTTCAGTCTCTCTGTCCTTGTTCACATTTGTCACTTGACAGGTGGAAAGGTTTTTAATACAAGAGTTAGGACTGTCCCACAAAGGGTTGCCTTGACGTGGCGGGATGGCTTGTACATTCTTTTGATCAAAATTATGTTTACCAAATACCCTTATTATTATTACAACCTCATGCATGTTTTGCAATATATTTTTTATTTTATTTTAGGATATTTGTTTCTTGTTTTTTGTTTTCTCTGTATAATGGTCATGTGTTTAATATGCATTTACATTTTGCATACACATCAACTTACTTTTTCAGTTCAGACCCAGTTTTTCATTTAGTTCTTAGTGCATCTAGTGCATATAAGGGTGTGACCTCCCTGCTTTTGAGCTGAAAACTCCATCCTGTCTGGCCTATGCTTTTACTGGTGGGTTCAGTCTCTCTGTCCTTGTTCACATTTGTCACTTGACAGGTGGAAAGGTTTTTAATACAAGAGTTAGGACTGTCCCACAAAGGGTTGCCTTGACGTGGCGGGATGGCTTGTACATTCTTTTGATCAAAATTATGTTTAACAAATACCCTTATTATTATTATTACAACCTCATGCATGTTTTGCAATATATTTTTTATTTTATTTTATTTTAGGATATTTGTTTCTTGTTTTTTGTTTTCTCTGTATAATGGTCATGTGTTTAATATGCATTTACATTTGCATACACATCAACTTACTTTTTCAGTTCAGACCCAGTTTTTCATTTAGTTCTTAGTGCATCTAGTGCATATAAGGGTGTGACCGCCCTGCTTTTGAGCTGAAAAATCTATCCTGTCTGGCCTATGCTTCTACTGGTGGGTTCAGTCTCTCTGTCCTTGTTCACATTTGTCACTTGACAGGTGGAAAGGTTTTTAATACAAGAGTTAGGACTGTCCCACAAAGGGTTGCCTTGACGTGGCGGGATGGCTTGTACATTCTTTTGATCAAAATTATGTTTACCAAATACCCTTATTATTATTATTATTACAACCTCATGCATGTTTTGCAATATATTTTTTATTTTATTTTATTTTAGGATATTTGTTTCTTGTTTTTTGTTTTCTCTATATATACCTGGTATCTGGTCATACACTACCCTTTTTGCCACAAAGTCCTCCTCCACCCCCCACTCTAAGTGCATCATTGACACCTCGAACATTGGCCCACATTTGTGATTATTTCTTGCGGATCTGCTTTTTATATTCTGGTGTAATCCATACTGAGCCTGTGAGAGTATTTGTCTGACTCTGGAAATATATACAGATATTTAAAATTCCTCCAATGCTGTATATTATTATTATTATTATTATTATTATTTATATAGCGCCATTTATTCCATGGCGCTTTACATATGAAAAGGGGAAAAATATAGACAGATACAATAAACATGTGCTAGACAAGGGACGCATAAGTACAGAAGGAGAGAGGACCCTGCCCGCGAGGGCTCACAGTCTACAGGATACAGCTGTATGCTTCTGATACATTTCCCTTTTTTGACTTTTTATAATCTCACGTAATCCATATTGAGCCTGAGAGCGTCAGTGTCTGCCTCCTGAAATATATACGGAGATTTCCAATAATTTAACTTTACTATATATACCTGGTATCTGGTGATACACTACCCTTTTTGCCAGAAAGTCCCCCTCCACCCACCACTCTAAGTGCATCATTGACACCTGGAACATTGGCCCACATGTGTGATTATTTCTTGCTGATTTTTATATTCTGGTGTAATCCATAGTGAGCATGTGATAGTCTTTCTCTGACTCTGGAAATATATATGGATATTTCCAATATTTTCACCATACTAGATATACCTGGTATCTGGTGATACAGTACCCCATTTTCATCTTATTATATTCTTGTGTAATCCATACTGAGCCTAAGAGCGTCAGTGTCTGCCTCATGAAATATATACGGAGATTTAGAATATTTTCACTATTCTATATATACCTGGTGTCTGCTGATACAGTACCCCTTTTTCTTCTTATTATATTCTTGTGTAATCCATACTGAGCCTGTGAGCATCATTGTCTGCCTCATGAAATATATATGGATATTTCAAATATTTTCACCATACTAGATATACCTGGTATCTGGTGATACAGTACCCCATTTTCATCTTTTTATATTCTTGTGTAATCCATACTGAGCCTCAGAGTGTCAGTGTCTGCCTCCTGAAATATATACAGAGATTTACAATATTTTCACTATACTATATATACCTGGTATCTGCTGATACAGTACCCCTTTTTCTTGTTATATTCTTGTGTAATCCATACTGAGCCTGAGAGCGTCAGTGTCTGCCTCCTGAAATATATATGGAGATTTAGAATATTTTGACCATACTATATATACCTGGTGTCTGCTGTTACTGTACCCCTTTTTCTTATTATATTCTTGTGTAGTCCATACTGAGCCAGTGAGCGTCAGTGGCTGCCTCCTGAAATATATACTGAGATTTTGAATGTTTTGACTATGCTATGTATACAAGGTATCTACTGATACAGTCCCCCTTTTTATTATTATATTCTTGTGTAATCCACACTGAGCCTGTGAGCGTCTGTGTCTGACTCCTGAAATATATCCGGAGATTTTGAATATTTCCACTATACTATATATACCTTTTAGCTGGTGAAACAGTACCCTTTTTCAGCTTTTATATTATTGTGTAATCCATACTGAGCCTGATAGTGTCAGAGTCTGCCTCCTGAAATATATACGGAGATTTAGAATATTTTCATTATACTATATATACCTGGTATCTGCTGATACAGTACCCTTTTTCAACTTTTCAAAATGTGGTGTAATCCATACTGAGCCTGTGAGCGGCTGTCTGGTACTCTCGTATATGGAGATTTACAATGACCCCTAGACTGTATCCAGTTGTATTCTTCTGATACAGTACACTTTGTGCCATAAAGTCATCCTCCACCCATCACTCTAAGTGCATCATTGACAACTTGAACATTGGCCTACATGTGTGATTATTTCTTGCGGATCTTTTGATATTCTTGAGTAATCCATACTGAGCCTTTGAGCTTCAGTCTGCCTCCTGAAAAATATACAGAGCTTTATAGTATTTTCACCATACTATATATACCTTGTATCTGGTGAAAAAGTACCCTTTTTCACCTTTTTATATTATTGTGTAATACATACTGAGCCTGAGAGTATAAGTGGCTGCCTCCTGAAATATATACTGAGATTTAGAATGTTTTGACTATACTACATATACATGGTATCTGCTGATACAGTACCCCTTTTTATTATTATATTCTTGTGTAATTCCGACTGAGCCTGTAAGCGTCTGTGTCTGCCTCCTGAAATATATCCGTAGATTTAGAATATTTTCACTATACTATATATACCTTTTATCTGGTGAAACAGTACCCTTTTTAAGCTTTTTATATTATTGTGTAATCCATACTGAGCCTGTGAGCTTCATTGTCTGACTCCTGTAATATATACAGAAATTTAGAATATTTTCACTATACTATATATACATAGTATCTGGTGAAACAGTACCCTTTTTATATTATTGTGTAATACATACTGAACCTGAGAGCGTCAGTGGCTGCCTCCTGAAATATATCCAGAGATTTAGAATGTTTTGACTATACTACATATACCTGGTATCTGCTGATGCAGTACCCCTTTTTATCATTATATTCTTGTGTAATCCAGACTGAGCCTGTGAGCGTCAGAGTCTGCCTCCTGAATTATATACGGAAATGTATAATATTTTCACTATACAGTCATGGCCAAAAGTTTTGAGAATGACACAAATATTATATTTTCACATGATCTGCTGCCCTCTGGTTTTTATGTGTGTTTGACAGATGTTTTTATCACAGACAGAAATATAATTGCAAACATATGAGTAACAAAAGCTTATATTGACAGTTAGAATGAGTTAATGCAGCAAGTTAATATTTGCAGTGTTGAACCTTCTTCTTCAGGACCTCTGCAATTCTCCCTGGCATGCTCTCAATCAATTTCTGGACCAAATCCTGACTGATAGCAGTCCATTCTTGCACAATCAATGCTTTCATTTTGTAAGAATTTTTAGGTTTTTGTTTGTCCACCCGTCTCTTGATGATTGACCACAGTACCCCTTTTTATTATTATATTCTTTTGTAATCCATACTTAGCCTGTGAGCGTCAGTATCTGCCTCCTTAAATATATTCGGAGATTTATTAAATTTTCAAAATACTATATATACCTGGTATCTGATGAAACAGAACCCTTTTTCATCTTTTTATATTATTGTGTAATCCATACTGAGCCTGTGAGCGTATGAGTCTGCCTCTGGAAATATATGCTGAGATTTATTATATATTCACTATACTATATATACCTTGTATCTGGTGATACATTACCTTTTTTTCTACTTTTTATATTATTGTGTAATCCATACTGAGACTGTGAGCGTCAGTGTCTGCCTCCTGAAATATATACGGAGATTTAGAATATTTTCACTAAACAGGAGCTCGCTTGCCCTGAAAATAGTGTGCTATCATAAAGAGTCTTTGTAATGTATGTAGTACAGTTCATATAGCGTCTTGTGCTTGGGTGCGATGAAAATACATGAGACACAGGTTTGATATAGAAAGTCTTGTATTACTTCATACAAGTTGGCAAAAATAGTCACACAGTTTGCAGACACAGAAGCAGGAGACACAGCAGGCCAGAGTAATCTAAGCTCAGCAATCACTCTCCACAACAGGTTCAGGATCTTCTTCTCTGTTACCGTAAGTCCATGCAAACGTGGGTCTTTCAAAGAGCAGGGTTCAGAGTCCACAAGTGCTTCAGAGTTCCTCAGTAGGAATAGCTGGAGTACAAGGTCCAAGGCTTTAGGAGTCAGGTCACAGGTTCACTGCAGGCTAGATTCTGAAGCACTAATTGCTCAGCTGTGGCTGCTTAAGAAGCAAAAGGAGAGAATCAGGGCGGGAACATGCAAGCTGGAAACTCCATTTTGACTGAGGGCAAGATAGCTGCAGCAAGACAGAAAGTAAAATGGCTGACGAACAAACTGAGTTTCAGGAACATGTACACAGAACCTTACATTACTCCCCCCTTAGGGACAGCCTCCGGATGACCTCAGGCCAGGCTTGTGTGGGTACCTCTGATGAAACTGACGGAGCAAGCGAGGAGCATTAACGTTATTGACTGGTTCCCATGAGTTGTCCTCCACTGGGTAGCCCTGCCATTTAATCAGATATTGTAACTGATTTCTATACAACCTGGAATCTAAAATCCTTTCCACCACAAATTCTTCCTGACCATCGACTAGCACTGGGTCAGGGCAAGGAGAAGAACGTCCAGGAAACGTATTGGGTGTCGCAGCCTTTAGTAGGGATACATGAAAGACAGGGTGAATTCTCATAGTTCTGGGCAGTTGAAGACGACAAGCAACGGCACTTATAATTTTACTGATTTTATAGGGTCCAATGTACTTATGTCCCAACTTAGACGATGGAATCCTTAACTTAAGATTTCTGGTTGACAGCCAGACCAAGTCTCCTACCTTGAAAGCTGGTGCAGGTTTACGAAATTTATCTGCTGCTTTCTTGTACCTTTCCTGAGCCGATTCCAGATTCTCCTTTAGAAGATCCATATTCTTCTGTAAAGACGTGATTCTTTCAGCCACTGCTGGTAAAGGCGTTTCTATGGGAAATCGTGGTAGAATGTTAGGATGATAACCTAGATTAGAGTAAAAAGGAGACTGCTTAGTGGAGGCACTCTGAGAGTTGTTATACGAGAACTCAGCTAATGGAAGTAGATCCACCCAATCATCCTGTAGGTGGCAGATAAAGCAGCGGAGATACTGCTCCAGGGTTTGATTGGTTCGTTCGGTCTGTCCATTAGTCTGGGGATGAAAAGCAGAAGAAAGGTTTACTTTAATGTCCAATGCTGCACAGAAATTTTGCCAAAACCTAGAAGTGAATTGCACCCCTCGATCCAAAATAACCTCATCCAGTACTCCATGTAAGCGAAACACATCTTTAATCATCAAATCTGATGTCTGTTTTGCAGTGGGTAAGCCGACACAAGGGATAAAATGAGCTGCCTTTGTTAGACGGTCAACCACCACTAGAATGGTGTTCTTCCCTTGAGAGGTTGGTAACTCCACAATGAAGTCCATAGAAATGGATCCCCACGGGCGGGATGGGGTGGGAAGAGGCTGTAACAGACCAGTTGGTGAGGAGCGAGGTGTTTTGCATCTTGCACAGACTTCACATGAAGTGACATAGTTTAAAACATCCTTCCTGCAAGTGGGCCACCAAAAGAAACGAGAGAGAAATTCCTGTGTCTTTAGAATTCCTCTATGCCCAGCTATCTTGGAATCGTGAATGAGTTGCAATACTCTCAATCTGACTGTTTCAGGAATATACAGGCGTTGTCCCTGAATCCACACACCATTCTTAAAGACAAGACTTACGTCCCTTGGGGGTTGTGCCAAAAAGGAATCCGCATGGTATGCTTCCTTGATGTCCTTAAGTAGGTCTTGATTATGAATTACTCCTAGGAATCTAGAGTCAGGAAGAATAGTCTTAGGAGGAGTAATTGGACGTGTCTCTGCTGAGTAAATCCTAGAGAGTGCATCAGCCTTTCCATTGCGCGATCCTGGTCTATAAGAAATGATAAAATTAAATTGGTTTAAGAAAAGATTCCAGCGAGCCTGGCGAGGAGTCAGGCACTTAGCCGACCTGATAAACTCAAGGTTACGATGGTCTGTCAGAACGACTATTTGCTGTGCAGCTCCCTGAAGAAGGTGTCTCCATTCTTTGAAGGCGGCAATAATGGCCAACAACTCTCTATTGCCCACATCGTAGTTCCTCTCAGCCGAAGACAACTGCTGGGAAAAGAAGGCACAGGGATGCAAGACATTCTTCTCACCTGTTCTCTGAGAGAGTATAGCTCCAACGGCACAGTCTGAAGCATCCACCTCTATTATGAAGGCAAGCTCGGGGTTGGGATGTACTAGGATAGGTGCAGTGGTAAATTTATCTTTTAGACGGGAAAATGCTTCCTGGGCTTGGGGAGTCCAGGAGAACCTAGACTCTTTCCGGGTAAGTTGGGTGATAGGTGACACTACCTCAGAGAAATTTCTAATGAAACGTCTATAGAAGTTGGCAAACCCGATGAAGCGCTGTACCTCCTTCACATTTCTAGGACTTGGCCAATCCTTGATGGCTTGGGTTTTGCTTCCATCCATACTAATTCCTTGTGTAGACAGTACATACCCCAGAAATTGAATTTCGGTCCTATGGAATTCACACTTTTCAAGTTTGATGTAAAGATGATTTTGTCTTAGACGTTCCAAGACCATTCTCACATGTCCATGATGTTCCTCTGTGGAGTTAGAAAAAATTAGAATATCATCCAAATAAATTACCACGAATGTATCTAGGAGATCCCTGAAGATGTCATTCACCAAGTGTTGGAAAGTGGCTGGGGCGGTACTCAGACCAAAAGGCATAACTAGATATTCAAAGTGTCCATAGCGTGACCTGAATGCAGTCTTCCATTCATTCCCAGGTCTAATACGGACTAAGTTATAGGCCCCACGAAGATCTAGTTTAGAGAAAATTTTGGCATGTCGCACTCTCTCCAATAACTCAGGGATTAAAGGCAATGGATAACGGTTTCTAATAGTAACCTTATTGAGTTCCCTATAGTCTACGCATGGTCTCAGAGATCCATCTTTCTTCTTTACAAAGAAGATGGGTGCACCTGCAGGAGATGAAGAGGGGCGTATGAAGCCCTTGGCTAGATTTTCGTCTATGTTATCCTTTAAAGCCTTTAGCTCGGGCCCCGCCAGGGGGTAGATCTTACCAAAAGGTATCTCTGCTCCAGGCAATAATTCAATTGTACAATCATATGGACGGTGAGGAGGAAGCTGATCAGCGTTCTTCTTGTCACATAAATCCACATAGTCCTGGTATACAGCTGGTAGTTCAGGGACTGACATGGTTCCTTTAGGAACAGAGCAAGCTGAAACTTTTGGACTCATCTGTTTCTCTGGAAAGTGTAATTCCTTGGTCTCCCAGTTAATGGTAGGATTCTGAGCCTGCAGCCATGGTAGCCCTAGAATAATGGGAAAGTGGGGAGAAGAGATAAGCATAAAGGACAGTTTCTCTTGATGATCTTTACCCATAAGAACCCTCAAAGGCTCTGTTTCCTGATCCACTGGTCCAGAGATCAGCAGGGAGCCATCCACAGTTTCCATCTGTACTGGAGTAGCCTTCTTCACTGAACGTATCCCCTGTTTCAGAGCAAAGGAGACATCCATAAAATTTCCACTTGCCCCTGAGTCGATCATAGCAGAGCTAGACACCCAAGCTGAGTCAACCCAGAGTTTGATGGAAAGAAAGCAATGAGAATTGTTTTTCTTACAACTCAGCTGGGACACCGCTGAGGAAACTTGAAAAATGGCAGCGTTTACACAGTCAACGTCCTCAGAGGTAACGGAGTTTAAGTCCGAGAAATCAAGATCTGTTGCTGCAGATCTCTCTGGAGCCTGAGGCTCGGACCTGACAGATCCCCTCTCGCAACACTCACAATGAATGAGTGCTGCAGTAGTCTTACGAGAACGGCTGGGGCAGTTTATAATGAAGTGCCCTGACTTACCACAATAGAAACATAGATTCTCCTTAAAACGATGTTCCTTGCGTGCATCACTAACCCGTCGTTGTAAAGAGTCTACCTGCATGGGTTCAGGTTCAGGTTCCCGTGTAATCCTACTCAAAGGTTCCTTAGCTGGAGAGGAAGGTAGGAAAAGGTTAGTGCGATTGCTTTCGAACCATCTCTCTTGCCTGCGTTCAGTCAGACGAGTATCAATACGGATGCAGTAGTTAATAAAGTCACCTAACGCAGTGGGAGGATCGGCACGAGCAAGTTCATCCTTAATCAGTGGAGATAACCCCTTTCGAAAAATAGATTTTTTGGCGGAACTGTCCCAGGTGGTATCAAGGGCCCATCTCCTGAAATCCAAGGCATATTCAGCTACCGAGTGCTTACCTTGGCGCAAAGCTAACATGGCTGCTTCAGCTGTTGCACCTCGATTGGGGTCATCAAACACCTGCCCCATGGCTGAAATAAAAGCATCAAGGTGATTCAAACAATCATCCTCAGTCTCAATCAGAGGGTTTGCCCACATCAAAGCCTTGTTGGTAAGCAACATAATTATAGTAAGCACCTTAGATCGTTCAGTGGGAAATTGTGAAGCATGTGCAGAAAAAAAAAGATTGCATTGATTAATAAATCCCCTGAATTTCTCACGTTCACCGCCAAAACGAAAAGGGGGCAACTTGGGAATCCCAGAACTCGGGGCTACGGCAGGAGCCTGGACTCGCTCTTCTAGAACCTCAATCCTAGCTCGCAAATCCTGGGCAGTCTGTCCAAACACTTGCAAATTGTGATTAGTGAGGTCCTGTAGGCTTGAAAAACGGGTCTTTATATTCTGCAAATCTGCAAGGATATTATCAGTCACTCCGCAAAGTTCCTTTATGCGGGCCTCCATTTTCCAGATCTTTTAAGACAGGAGTACTGGAAGAAGAGGAGAGGAGAAAAAAAAAAACAATAGTGTTTACCTGTGGTAACACTGCAGAGAGAAAAAAAATTAAGGGAACTGCTCACCTGGAATGGTTGTGAGAAGTCACAACCACTATCATCACAGAAAGTTCACCCGGACATCTGATATCCACAGTTACAGCAGACAAAAAAAAAAGAAAAAAAAAAACAATAGTGTTTACCTGTGGTAACACTGCAGAAAAAAAAACACTTAAGGGAATTGCTCACCTGGAATGGTTGTGAGAAGTCACAACCACTGTCATCACAGAAAGTACAACCGGACATCCGATATCCACAGTTACAGCAGACACAGCCTTTCCAGACCCAGCAGACACTAACGTATTGGCTTCAGAATCTTGTAATGTATGTAGTACAGTTCATATAGCGTCTTGTGCTTGGGTGCGATGAAAATACATGAGACACAGGTTTGATATAGAAAGTCTTGTATTACTTCATACAAGTTGGCAAAAATAGTCACACAGTTTGCAGACACAGAAGCAGGAGACACAGCAGGCCAGAGTAATCTAAGCTCAGCAATCACTCTCCACAACAGGTTCAGGATCTTCTTCTCTGTTACCGTAAGTCCATGCAAACGTGGGTCTTTCAAAGAGCAGGGTTCAGAGTCCACAAATGCTTCAGAGTTCCTCAGTAGGAATAGCTGGAGTACAAGGTCCAAGGCTTTAGGAGTCAGGTCACAGGTTCACTGCAGGCTAGATTCTGAAGCACTGATTGCTCAGCTGTGGCTGCTTAAGAAGCAAAAGGAGAGAATCAGGGTGGGAACATGCAAGCTGGAAACTCCATTTTGACTGAGGGCAAGATAGCTGCAGCAAGACAGAAAGTAAAATGGCTGACGAACAAACTGAGTTTCAGGAACATGTACACAGAACCTTACAGTCTTCTGGCTCAAGAAGGCCTGGAAGGCTCCCTTTACTGGGAGTAGGTAAACTGCTTATATGGAGATTAAGAAGATTTTCACTATACTATATATACCTGCAATCTGGTAATTCAGTAACCCTTTTTCTTATTATATTCTTGTGTAATGCATACTGAGCCTGTGAGCGTCATTTTCTGCCTCATGAAATATATACGGACATTTAGAATATTTTCACTATAGTACTATAGTACCTTGTATCTGTTGATACAGTACCCCTTTTTTT